>APFE030060416.1:85896-142992 GCA_000404065.3 Pinus taeda | reverse complement strand
TAAATAAATCAATTTATATAAAATTAATTCCATTATAATTACACTTATCAAAATCATTAAAAATATAATTAAAATTAAAAACGGTAGGTGAAAACAACTTATTTGTAAATCTAATCATTATATTATTGTTGAGCTATCTAGCATATGATACTTGCCTAAATTCATGGAACATGGTTGTACATGTTATTGTAACATAGCAAAGTGGACCCAAAAGTTTTTATGTTTTCATGTGCAGTGCCATAGTTCACATATATGTCCTCGCATGAACAGTGAGGAGTCAGAACCTTCATGCGGTCTATGCATGTCGTTGTATTAATCGTTGTCTTCGTAAACAAAAACGACCATTTCTCATGCAATCTACCTGGAGGACCCTCTCCCGTGCAGCCTACCTGGAGTTTATGTTTCCGAGATTATTGAGTTATTGATCTCTGACAAGATGACATATTGCTTAGGGATTTGTAGCCCAAGGCGTGGTGGTGGCCATACATCGGCAAAAATGGCTCAACCAAATATGCACATTTAATATGCCTAAAAATTAGCAAAAGTTGAGGCTATGAATCTGTAACTAAAACTATTTTTTGGGTTTTGTTTTGAATTTTCATTTGCCAAAAACTCTTGTTGTTGCAAATTGGTTTGAAGGAAACCCTCTTGAGCCAAATAGGAATTAACAAGAATCAATGGGAAGCATAAATTTCTTATATTTAAATATTTAATTAGATTTTGGGTTGAGAGTTTGTTTTCCCAATTTTGGCATTATGATTTCCATTTGCCAAATCAATTCATTTTATTTGAATTTGTATTGGTATTTGTAGGAGATTCGTTAGATAGGATGAAGCTATGGAGTTTTGGAACAATGTCATTACACCAACAAAGTAGAAAAAGAGGAATTTCAAGTCCAAATTAAATGGATATGAACCACTCACAACATCTCTCAAATTTTAGAGATTTTTGTAAACTATTAATATAAGTTATGAGAATGAGGAAAGGGTTCCTATCCTTTGCAACTTAGGAGCTCTAAGCACTTTTGTAAGAGAGTTTTTAGATGTAGGAGAAGGGGAAATACTCATATATGAGGTTATTGGGGGTTTTCTTTTCAGGAGTTTATCTATGTTAATGGGGCAGAACTAGCACTTGTGTAATTCTTCCTTCTATTAGCAGAGCTGATCATTTTGAGGAGATTGTTGGAGATGCATTTGGGAACCAGAGAAAAGGGATCCAGGTTCACCAATTTGTATTTCATTACTTTTATTTATAATGTAAATTTCATCTTTTGATGGAAAATATGTGTAAAAAAATTCATATTGTGCACTCTTGTTTGATATGAGTTTTTGTCTGATAGATCATCTTTATGATCTATTAGTCGCATGGATCTGTTGTTGATTTTCTCTTTGCTAATGTGCATAAATCAAATTTCTGAGTAGCTATTTACTCATAAATTCGCTATCTTAATTTGATTTAATTGCCATTGGCATTAAGTGAACTATATCCTAGCATTAATGGCTAATCATTCATTGTTTTAAGTCTTAAAACATAGCATGTTTTGTTATCATAATATCAACTATTAGAACTATTTCATTTGCCAAATATTCATCATAAACGAGACATGTTAAATCCCCAATCATTTAATTACCTTTCTCTCGGTTGGGACTAGATCTACATCTTCCTAATCGAGATAGATTTATTTTCTATCACTTGCATCTTAGAGTAGATTTTCATTTAGATTTAACTATCGCATTTTAAAAGTCCTCTTATATAGGGGCAAATTTTAGTGTGGCTTGTTGAGCCCTTAATTCAGCTTAAGGACTAATTTCTTGCAACCATGCAGCGAGGAGGTAGATCTGATCTATCTCTTGTTGTTTGGTCTGTATTAGAATATCACCAGTCATAAGGGAGAGAGAGGGGGTAACTGGACCCAATGGAACCAATCAGATTTATCATTTAATAGATAAGAGTTTGATTTGGGACTCTAACCATATGGCCTTCCCAAATGTTGACGAGGTCATTGTTTTCCATCAACAGAAGCATATCCTGAATATAATGCATTTAAGCCAATGTTGATAGGCGTGGGATGGCTTTCATTCATCTCGAGCTTTCGTGGGTATGACAATGTCATCTCCCAACATTTCACACACAAATTTGATGAATACACTTCATTCATTGGGGATATTGTCATGGATATTTTGAAGGAATCAGTGGTCCAAGCCACTGGACTCCTCCAGACTAGTGATTGGTGGCTCAAAAACAAGAAAATCAATAAGGGGTTTTGGAGATCATTTTTCTTCTCAAAAGACTTTAACCTTAACTAGGTAAAATGTTTCTCAAGCTCATGGATCAGTGACAAATTATGGAACCTTCTCTTTGTCATAAAAATATATATAACATGTAAAGGAAAGTATGTCATAACCTTTCTTTACCATATCAGGTTGTTACTCCATTTCGAAGCAGGTGAACTTGTCAATTTCTCTTTCTATTTGCATAAGGGTCTTGGTCATATGGAAAAATAGTGCAACAAAACCCTAGAAATGTGAATCATAGCATGTATCATCATGGGTTGATAAAGATTTTAATTTTAGAATAAATTAAGAGAAGGGAAGATACATGGGAATAATTTATTATCATAAATCAGTTCAATGATCAACCCCAACTGTTGAAGAGAACAACTAGAGAACCTAACAAAGAAATAATTGAAGAAGGTAGCAGTGAAAAAGGAGCTAAGAAAGAGGATAAAAACAATAAAACATATTTGAAATTGAACAATGTGGCATAAACCCCAAGAAGTTAACATAGTGAGAAAGCAGCTTGTTGTCACTAAAAGGGTGATTAGAAGTATTGTAGAAATAGGATCACGAAAGAAAAGTGAGGAGACCTCCTTTCCCCCTATGGAGAACCTCAATGAATCCTCGCCCTCTCTTAGTCCTCAAGCTTCCAAACAATCCATACCTCCTGAGCCTCCTAGAGAAGATACATTTGACATTGTTCCTACTACATTTAGCCATGACAAACAAAAGGAAACCATAGCTTCTTCATCTAAAAAACACAAAACTAGATATTCCAACCCCAAGATTTCTAATGTCTATATTTAAGACACTATTGGTCCATCTACTCCCACTGAGTTTGAAAACACCATTGAATACCATGAGCAGTCTATACCAATTTCCTCGTCCCCTATCCCAAGTGGACCTTCACTTGCAAAGCTAAGAAAGAAAAAACAAGGAAAAAAATCAAAATTAAAGGTCATAATTGAAGAGTTCAAGGTGTTGAATAATTTTATCAAGAATGAAAAAAATGATCAGTTACAGGAAGAAATTTACAGGTTAAAGAATAAGAAAATGTACAAATTGGCAAAGAAATGGTTCCAAAGGAACCATTACCTAGTCATTCATAACTGAGCATTGGAAAAGAAATTAAAGGAATCAAGGAAGAGAAATGGGGCCAATGTGAATATCTCCATTGGAACCCACTAAGTAAGTAAATTATAAAAAAATATCAATTTTGTGTTTTTGTCACCCACACCCCAATTTGATCAATATCTTACTAGGTTGGCAGTTTGTATTTTATTGCATGAGAACACACAATAACTTTGGCATGGGGGAGATTTCAGGGCTCAATTGACATGGTTTTACTACCAATTTTCCTCCTTTTTGACCCATATAACACCCATTTTGACCAATTAATATCACCCTCTTGTGCCTTTTCCACAAAAAGACACTAAAACAGACCTATATGGTAACTTGTTGATATTACATGTTCATTCAAATAATTTAGGATGACCGGGAAACTTAATTAGAGGTTTTATGCTACTAATGATGGTTTTGAGTATATTTGGTAACCTCCACAGGTTCCTGTAACAAACTTCTAAGTTCGTGATGGTTCCATCACTTCTTGGCAGAAAGGGTAACATGGGTTTTCTTCTACACACCGCTAATATGCTTTAATGTCCATCAGATTAGTTCGTAGTTCATTACATAGTGCGTTGGCCACCAGTCAAAATGAAATTGGCCAAACCCCATAGTTCAATTTTCCAAATCCAAATCGCACACATAGAACTAGTTCGCAGTTGAACGAGTTGGATCTATCTCTTGAATTGGATGGGAAATCCATTAGAATTTTCCTTTCTTGGCTCTTGTTGAGATTTCCATTGTAATTGATGATAAATACATGAGATCTTTTGGATCAACCTACTCACTACCCTTTCTCATGTAAATATATAAATCTCAACCCTCTATGCATCGCACAGGAGGCAAGCGAATATTAGGATAATAGATAATCAAACTTATATTTCCTTTATCTTAGGTCAACCCTTTGTTGGTGTTTACCTACACACTAATTAACATGTAATTATTTTTGGATTGAGCTAATATAAATGCATTGTGTTGTTGTTATTCCTTACATGGTTCTTATGCAAACTCTGTGTCTAGTTTATATCATTAATGCAAGCAACATAGCTAGTTGAGAGAGTCGACTAATCCAATCACGTCCACCTTGCAATTTCTATGTATATTATTTCCTTGAATGCATGTGGAAAAACTCTACTTTGAATTACCTCTTTTGGTTTGATTCATGGTATATATGTTTTGTTGTGTATCGCTTCTCACATTGTCACTATGTATTGTTATATGTCTATTGTATATTTTTCATTACGTTGCTATCTTATATATGTATTGATGTGCTAACGATTGTGGTGTTGTAATATCCAATATTATTTTTTTAATATTGTTTTGCATAAGCGTGTGTGCTAATATTGTGTCTGTTGCAAGTATACAAAAATAGATACATTCCCTTGACTAAAATAAAGTATAGATTCATATGACCGGTCTGTGTATGAGATCATGAAATTGAACCTTGGTCGAGCCTCTCTTTTCCATGGAAAAGTAGATAGGTTTCATTTATTTGCCCAATTTGGTGTGCTACCACTAAATTCATCGATTTTTCTAGCTTTACTTTTGAATTGTAGTCTGTGAAGAGTGTGTATTGAGCGTAATGTTAGTCTTGTCTTCCCTCCTAGTTTGTTAGGTGGACTAATCCTTCTTGCAGACAATATGGATCTCCCTAGATTTCAAACAAAACCTAGTAACAAACAAGAAAATGATTGCTACTTTTCCTTAGCTTATGACTGATTGAAACAAGTAATATGTGAAGAATCTCTTATCAATTTAACGAAGTGCCTATTTAAGTCCTTCTAGTGATTTCCATAGCCAGCTTCTCCTCAATGCTTTAGAGGCCTTTCTAATGCTTTCGATAATTTCTCCATGATGCTCCAAAAGAGATCTGCATAGATAGAAACATACAAAAGGATCAAAGCATCTAGCATATACAATCAAAGGTAAATGAAATTCTTAACTCAGCATACATCATATGGTGAATCAATAACTAGTTATAAACCATGTGAGTGATCAAGGAATATCATGAATAATATCAAAGTAGACATTATTAGGAAAGAATAATTACTTTGTATTGAATTTAAAGGAGAACAAGATTACAACCTGATTGCCATGATGTCACAATCCTCTTCCCATGATCTCCAACCTTCACCTTGGATGAAAAGCCTTCCAGCCCTATTTCTACAAAATAAGCCTACATTTAGTCATCCTCTCCAAACCTCTGGCCTGTGTTTGATTTATAGGCCAAGAGGAGGAATTTTGAGACCCTATTCCTAAAGGATGAGATCCTTAAATGGTGGGATAGGGGATCCACAACAAGAGAGAATTATCTCCATGATGAGAGGGATCATGGTTGAGAAAGCATCAACTCGAAGCTTTTATTTGGGAAAGATTCAACTAAAAAAGCTTCTAGATTTTGCTTTTTATTTTTTAATTGCATTGAGTCATGTGTGCAGTCCATAGTGGAAGATAGAGCACAATTTTGTGCTGACTTTAATGGTCAATTATGCGTATGCATAGAAACTAGTTAGGGAACCATGCAGGCAATCAAAAATAGGACTTTGGGCCTTGTAATCAAGAAATTTCATTTTCTTTGGGTTTGTTTAGGTTTTAGACTTGCATGGGAATGCTTTGGAACACTTTGATGGATAGCGAAAGATCCAGATTGACGATCATTTTCCTAATGGTGACAAAATGACGTGTAACAGATTTCCCCCTAAAGTGTAAAGTCATAAAATATTTTTGAGGACTTAAGCGCTTTATCACACCAAGGTTCAAATTAGAGACCATAGTTAGAGACCTGAAAAAATCAAGCAAATGTTACAATACAATATATAATCATCACTGAGGTAAGCATTCCCATACTCAAAGAATAATATCTCGAAGAATCAGTATGGAAATACATTTGAATATCTATGTCAAAAGAATACACAATATGGATGCAACCATCAATGGATCTATTTTTACAATCATGAAATTTTTAATAACTCAACGTGGCCTGGATGGATGAAACTAGATCTAGGGTCTTGATCTCCATCTCTCTATCCGTATTAAGAATCTAACCATGTGAGTGATGTCTCGTAGTTGAACATGGTAGGAACCACCTTATTACTAGTCAATGATGTGAACAGTTAACAAGTGCGAGAGAAACCACCAATAATGACAACGGTTCCCAAGTTACTTCCAATACAATATATGAAGTGTTAAATATGGTTTGAAGTCAAACACTCATAGAATCATTCGATCAAAGTTCAATGATGTGAACCTGCCATCGAAGGCGAGAAAAATTCCATTAAGGCATGCAGGCTCCAAGCTATTGAAGAAGGTTTCTAGATTAACTTCCTATATAATGAGTTGAAGTCGATAGGAAGCAACCCGTCACAGGACGGCCTACGACATGAAACCCACATCAAGTTTTGAAGAACAAATTTGGAATAATTCGGGGCTGACTCATGGATGACGATGCTATTGAAGGATATGAATTGCAAGGTAATTTTGACTGAGGTTGGACTTCTCTTGAACACATCAGTGACATGACATTTTGACTTGGAAACGTTTGACTCAAAAATAGAACCAAAAACTAGTTTGGATACTTTAAATGAGGTATGGTCAACTGAGAGACAAATACATTTCCCAACGTGGACACAAAGGTGATGGAGTGTCATGTTCAAAAGCGACATACTGCCTTTTGTAATACAAAAACAACCGATCTTTCCCAATTTCCCCCACCATTACTATAAATTACCTCTTTATTTGTGTTCAAGCTTAAGGAGGATAACATATGCGTGTCCTTTAAGCTCATCCTTCGGATGAGTCTGTCCAAGTATTTTTAACAAATCCTAGGAAGGAGTGGTTCAATCTTGTCATGATTAACGATTCCTACACTATTTATGTTTAATGAGTCCAACGAAAGGGTAACTCAATGTCATTTTCATGTTTATAGAGTTTGAAAGACACGAAAAGAAAACTCGTTTAGCTCTTTCAACATAAAGTTTTAACAAGCCCGGAGAAAGTAAAGCTCAGTGTTTTTCAATTTTAGGGAGTTATGAGAAAAACATAAGTAAACTTTGAAATGTCCTTTTTTGTAAATTTAGTCTCTCAAGCCAGAAAAAGGGTAAAATAATGCAGAAGAGAACTCTATTGACCATGATTAGTCAATGTATACATTTCTCGTAAATAGTCTAGTCGAGTTCGTAAAAGGGGTAAACTTATACTAAATAGACGATTGTTCATTTACTTTTATGAGTTTGAATAGTCAAATACTCAACGATATTTTCATGTTTTAGGAAGTCGTAAAAGGGCCTAAAGAAAACTCTTGTGTTTTGCTTTTTCGTAAGTTTTAATGAGTTTGAAAAAGTGATAAAAGTGTACTCACTGCCAAAATGATTCATTTCAAAATTACCCTACGTTCTACACATTTAAAGTAAAAAATTATCGTAATTTCTCAAAAACATAGTAAATAGTAAATAAATAAAAATTAGAAGCTAAAGGCAAAAAATAATATTTTAATGGCCCTAAAAGCTTATAAAAGTCCAAAAAAAGTAAAAAAAAAATTACCATTTGAGAGTCATTGAGAGTGCATTTTTACCAAAAACTTCAAAGGCGGATTCTGACCAAACCGATGGACCAAATCACGAACTGATTTCTCCAAGTAAGAGATCTTTCCATTATCTTCGTTTTGATTGCTTTCATTTTGATTTTCATCATGAATTTAGCATTTTTACGGGGGATTCATTAATTTGAAAATCACCCTCGATGTGCGCAATCGCTCCTCATCGGGTCCGTGCACACCGACCCCATTTTTTACATAGAAAATAACAATTTACGTAGTTTTGGAAACCATAACTGCACAAATCTGCTTTGTTCTTAAAAGGTGACCACGCACAGTGCCGAGGGATTTGAAAAAACATGATAAAATGCCCAAATTTCTTTGCAAAAATTATCGCAATGTCTTCTAATGATCCTTCATGTTTATTTACAGGATTTTGATCTACAAAAATGGAGTGGAGGGGGAGAGAACATGAAGATCAGGATGCAGCAGCTTTGAATCATCCATAAACACTACATGATTTGAAAGATTGTCACTTATATAAATTTTTCATGATCTTGGGCATGAACGCTCGATTGATTTGTTGGCATGGATGGTGAGCACATGGAATGTTTAGGAAGAGTGCTTCCATATTGGAGATCATAAACTCACCATAGATGCAGATGACACTTATTTCTTGACTAGCCTTTCACACCGCGAAGTTGACATTTCTTTTTATGGGCACAAACGAGGTGGAAAAACAACTGCAACTTACCTGAAACAACATTTTTTTCGAGGGGCCGAGCTCAAAGACGGACGAATTGACATCAAAACCATTAAGAGGCTTCCTTTGAGTACCATTTATTTCACTATTGAATGATTGTGTAGAAGTGTAGTGCTTCATTTGCTTACCAAGGTTCAAATGAAAATTTTTGTAGAGTGCTCGTAGCTTACCATATTCAACTGGTGTGAAGGGGTTGTTGCCAAACTCAAAAACTTTGGGTATGGTGTCTTTTTGATCCCATTCACTCTAGATAGGATTCCCATTCTTACCCCACATGTATCCATAGATGCATGAGGACCTCTAGATGCGTGTATGCTAAAGTAGGTTTCATTGATGGCACGCCATAGAGGTGGTGAAGGTCCAACTATGAGATACAATCCTAACTTTTTTGGGTGGCTGGAATTTCAGATCCTCATGATTGAGGACTTTCCATTTGAGGGCATGGATTACATTGGTGATCCATATATCTCACTTCCTGTCTGAATGAAATGGGGTTTCATAGGTAAAAACTTCACATTTTTGTTATTTTGTGTTTTGGATTTTTTTTTGCTTTTTGGCATCCAAAACTAACTTTATGAAATAATCATGAAGATGTGGGCCCGGTCAGACCAACAGGACTACGCCAATTTAATAGACGTGGTGAGTAACCAGCAGCCCCGGTGGTACAGAACCCCAATGCGGGAGAGGCTTTGACTAAGCTTGAGCACAACCTGGAGAGGTTGACTTTGGATATCCCAGATGTTGACATCGATGACTTGCCTCTATGTTACTAGAGGCATAGCATTGGAGTTCATGGGCTGATCAATCACTTTCTACGACGAGTAGCTCGCACCATCGTCTGCTACCATGATCACCATGCTTAGTTGCTAGTCATAAGGCTAGATTTTGTTTTTGATATATCTTAATGTTTGGATAATAAAGGCCTCGGGGCCTCATGTCTTCGATGACATTTTGTAAAGCCACACTTTTTACAGACATTTTAACGAATGAAAACTACTACTATTATCTTAGTTTATCTTGTACAATATGTGTATGGATATTGTTTTTATTTTTTTACGGATGTTACAAATGCCGATTTAACACATAATTAGCCAATGCATCAGTTAATGTGTTGAAATGTCTTGGAATGTGTTTATATTCAATGTAATTAAATTCTCTCTCCAAGAGATGAACCCGAAAAAACATTCTTAACACTATAGAACTTCTTACTGAATAGGCATCATTTAAATGTAATACTATGTGTTGAGAATCTAACCTAATGATTAATGGATGAATACCAAATGAAATGGCATCAGATAATAGCTCAATAAATGCACTATATTTTGTGATGTTATTCATTGTTCGACCAAGGCATATTCCATGAATACTAACTAACTCATCAGTGGGTGAATAAATATCCCAAGTTGCGGAGGACAAATTCCAAGTAATATGACTAGTGCCATCGACAAAGCCAATGTAAGTTTTAGGGAGTGTCGACATATGAAAATCAAGTGTAACACAAGAAAAGCAGGAGAAGTAGTAGAAAGTCGTAAAAATATGTTAAAATTGCCACAAACACATAAAAAATATGATAAAACAGTGTACAAAGTTTTCATGGAGTGAATTAAGCATAGTATTTCTTTAGGTAAAGACCATTTTTGGGCTTTCCTAAAGAAATGTCGTCATAATCAACTAGCTCAAAATCTCCTTTTGCTAGTACATGTTTTACAATATAAGGACCATGTCACATGGGCTTGAATTTATCGGCACCTAACTTATCGTGCTCTTGATCATAAACCAAGACTAGTCACCTTCTAAATATGAGCGAGGATTTACATTTTGATCAAAATATGCCTTAACTCATTTCTTATGAGTCTCACTAGCTAATGCAGCATCACGGTGAGTCTCATATAATCGTGCTAAGTATAAAAAACTTTCCTCCTCTTAAGAAGTGGCTGGTAATAATTCGATTTCCAGTTTTAATGATGGGACTTCACATTCAATAAGTAAGACTTCTTCCAAACCCTAAACTAGTTGGAAGGGAGTAAAACTAGTTGAAATTTTTGCTAAGGTACAATATGCCCACAAGACTAGAAAAAAGCATCAAATTTCAATTTTGTTTATGAATTCTGACAATCTGTTTAATAATGATAGTCAAAACCTTGTTAACGGCTTCTACTTGGCCATTTTATTGCGAGTAATATGGAGTAGAACTGTCATGACGCTAGCCTAGCTTCGCAGTAAGTTCGGTCATCATAAAGTTTCGAAAATGGCTACCATGGTCTGTGACGATGGCTTGTGGAACACCAAACCTAGCAATCACAGGATTGAATATGAAAATAGTTCTATTTTTACCATCATCCTTATATGTAGGCATTATCTCGGCCCATTTCATAAAATAATCCACTGTTAGGATAATATAACCATGCCCCCCGGCTGAGTGAGGGTTACATGTAAGGAAATTAATGCCCCCTTTTGAAAAATGACCGACAACAATGATTGGGTGAAGATGACTTGGAGTTGCACACATTTTGTGATCATAGATTTGGAAATTGTGGCATTACTAGACCACAGTTATAGAATCTTTGAACATCGAAGGCCAAAAATACCCAACACGCAAGATTTTTTGGGCAGTGGTAAACCCTAAAATATGACCACCACAAGCTCCAAATTGGTAGTCATTCAATGCCTTTTCGGCTTCTTCATGAGTCAAACATCGTCTAAATATGGAATCAGCACCACGACGATGAACCATATCGCCAACAATAGTGTATTGTTGGGATTGGTACCAAATACGACAACGGTCGGTTCGATTTAATTCTGGCTGAAAGGTCTGGGTTTGAATATACACAATAATATTTCCATACCAAGGGTCTAAAGTACTAATAATAAAAAGAGATTCATTTGGAAGAGAATCCTCTGTCATGGTTTTTGTCTCAGTATAGGGAAAGTCACATAACAATTTAACAAACACTAATGATTTCTTGGACTTATATTTTATGAATTCTAAATCAAAATCTTGCAGTATAACTATCCATTTAGAATATTTTCCCTGTTGAGAAATGGAAACAAGAAATTCCAGTTTAATTTGTCCTTGAATTTAACTTAGAATTAAAATTGAATTCTATTCTCATAGCAACTTGTAAATAGTTAATTAAGTTTAGTTAGCTTAATTAGCTTAGGAATTTCATGTTGGAAGCCTTTCTGTAGTCATGTGTATGTTCTCCCTAAGTTTTAGGGGTACAGTATGAGTTTAAATTGAGTTGGAAATTAGATCACTCAGTTTACTAAGTTAAGTTCAGTTAAATTAGTTCTAAATTGTTTTTAGAACTAATAGAGGACTAACAATCAGTTGGTGCACTAATGCATCCTCTAGTGCTACTCCAATTAACAACCAGTTCAGAGAAAGACCCAGTTGAGACTAGAGTGTAGGGATAGTGTATTATCAGTGGTATTATTTACTAGAGTGTAAATATCATGCATGCATCAGAGATTGATCCTATGTTTGTATTGCGCAGTTTTGGAAGCATTAATGCCCTTTAAATACGAGCTATTCATCCTAGGAATTACCCAAGAGATTAGGAGCTTGGAGAGTTGTAGAATTAGCAAAGTGTTGGCCAAGAGCTAGCTTGTGAGCTGAGAGAGTTGAGCATACTTGTGCAGAATTGTTCTAATGAGAACAAGCTTTATATCTTCACTCACATTTATGATATATGAAATACAGATAGCAAGGTTTTGAGCATTGGCTTTCCTCATATACTTATTATGTTATGTGCCATTGATTTATCTTCTTCTTGTTCATATTGTTTCCGTCTATATATTGGCTTTCGTTGCTTGAAAGTAGAAGTATATTCTTTTATTTTGCTTTAGTACGTTACATGAGCTTGTCAATCTACAAGATTTTCTACATTCCACCTAGAAACTGTCTCATGAGAATGTAAACCATAGGGTTGCAGTCTGAAACCGCTGTTGTTTTACGTAAGAGAATGTAGTGACGAAATCTTTACACAACTTGAACAGCTGCCAAGGCTAATTTCTCCACATGTACATATTTTATCTCAATTTTTGTAAGACTTCTACTCAAACAATATATCCCATGTTCATCGTTCAACTCATCTTCCTGAACTAAAACCATGCTAATTGTGACATCGGATAGAGCTAAATACAAAAATTAATCTCAATGATAGTCGGGCAGATGCAACAACGGTGAATGACTCAACGCATGTTTGAGAGCATCAAAAGCTTTCTAAATAACTTCATCCCATGTAAATGAGATTCCCTTTTCCAAAAGTTAAGTAAAAACTTTAGTTAGCTTAGCATAGTCTAGGATGAATCGACTTAATAAAATTCACTTTCCCTTACAAACTTTGGAGTTGGCACAAGTTGGAAGGAGGAGGCAAATTCAAAATAACCTCTACCTTAAATGGATTGACACAAATTCCTTCCTTTGATACAACAAATCCCAGTGATCAATTGGATTGTACAAAAAAAACACATTTGTGAGGATTCAAGCGTATATTGTAGTGTTGACACTTGATAAAGATAGCTTTCAAATGCATTGGATGATCTTCCTGTTTTAGTAATGAATCGTAAATCATCCAAATAGGGTTGTACAATATGCTTGATATCATGAAATGTGTAATACATGGCTCGTTGAAAGGTTGTGTCAGCATTCTTTAATCCAAATGGGAGTTTCCAATAAGAAAAATTTCCTCATGGATAAAAGAACGTGGTTTTATGTTGATCAGCAAGGAGTATGTTGATTTGGTTGTATCCGAAAAATTCGCCCATGAAAGAAAATATTTTGTAACCAGCACAATTGTCAATGATTTAGTTGATATAGGGGTAAGATATTAGTCTTTGGGACAAGCCTTATTAATATCCCTATAATCTACACATACCCTGATGGTCCCTTGATTTTTTTAACAAGAACATTATTGGAAACCCAAACACTCAAGGGAACTAGATAGATAAAAATTACTTTAAGAAATTTTTCAACCTCAGCTTCTATAGAAACATCCTTCTGTGGATGCACTAGACGTAATCTTTGTCTGATAGGTTTAGCATCTAGGTAAGTCTTAATTTCGTGAACAATAATACTTGGGTCAATTCCTGGCATTTTCTCATAAGGTCAAGCAAAAATGTCACAAACTTCTTAAAATAGGGCTTTGTACGTTTGAATTTCTTCAAGTGAGCATGAATTACCTATGTGAATGTTCTCAATAATTCCATATTTGACTGCGATATTAATTGGAATGTTTGTAGATATACTCCCTAAGTTCTTTTCAGATTCGAAATGAAGAACTGGCATAGGACATTCACGATTATCTACAATCCCAGGTGAAAATATGGTAGAAAAATCATTCTCGATTTTATCAAGGCTAAGAAGAAAATATGAACTGTGATGATAATCATCCCATAGCATTTCATCCAAATTCATAATCTCCATAATACTTTCATTAGTTGGAAATGTATTATCGAAAATACCAGGAAATGAAATTGGTTCTAACCAAGGTAATTGACAATAATCATCAGTGATCACATTCACTCGATCAATTTTGGAGGGTAGTCAATCGGAAAACATTTGAACTGACTGATAAGCTAATTCAAGTGGGCTTAAAGGCATCTCATTGCCATACAAGTTCAATTCATATCTTGAAGGCACAATCTAAGGATCAAAAGATTCCATCATGCTTGATGAAATCATGTTAAACTCAGAAACATTAGAAGGAAATTTCGGTGGAGGGAGTGCAAAATTTCCCATAAGTGATGAATCCTTAAGAAAACCAATACCAATATCCTCATAGGGAGTAATCATTTTCCCCAAAAAAGATACACTACCTTTAGAGTTAGGGTCGGAAGTGTAATAATTCAACTAATCTACTTTTACTATTTTCTCTTGATGAGGAAATAGTATCATGCGGAAAAGTGATCAGACCACTACAGACATAGCATAGGTCTAACTTCGACCAAGAAAAAGGTTGTAATTGAGATGGGCATCAACGACTTCAACCTCGATTGCGACCGTCTTACCTTCTAACTATATTGGTCGTTTAATATCCTCTAAGGATGAAAACCTCTTCCATCAAAGGATTCAGAGGGGTAGGAGATTGATTGATAGTTGTTTCAACCCAAATCTTTCCAACAAGCAATATACATGATACATGTAGAGGCTCCTTCACCAATTACCATACAAAACACTTGTTTGGTTTTGATGAAAGCTGGTATTTGTAATGCCACTTGATGTAGGAGTCTAGGTATATGAATTTCAAGATCAAAGATGATAAGATTAGTATCCCGAAGATCAATTGATCCAATAGCTGAAAAAAAGTAACTTTATTTGTGTTGGACATGTTTACAACACTTCAAGAGCTGACATTGCTAAAGGAGACAACGTCAGGTCTTCAACAATGTTGTAGTTATAAGCAGCTTTGGGTTGAAAGCTGATTTTCGAACAACACCTTTGGGAGACGGTCGAATCATCATGTCAGGGCTTGGTTTCTCAATCTGTAATGGTTTAGAAGGAGGAGGAATTGAAATGGAAGGTTGACTATATGAACTAGCATTGTTTCCATTTATTGCAGGACCCTTAGATCCATAATCTTTTGATCTTGTTTCTACTATAACTTGCGAATAAATCATCATGATATATGTCGATGTGGAAGAAGAAGATTAATCATGTGAAACCATTTTACAATCTTGAGAAAGAAAAGTATCCTTCAAAATAGCAGGAGTGGGAGAACCTTTTATGAATTTGGAAAACTCTACCTGTTGTGGGCATTCCTTCATATAATGATGTTCAAGATCATTCAAGGATAAAAAGGTTTATTTTTCTTGTTAGTAGGTTCATTTTTAGTTGGTTTCTCTTTCTAAGAAGTATTCTGCTTTTTTTACCTTCCCCCTTTTTTTTACCTCCTAATGATTGATTGTTTCCAGTAGATAATTCTACGACATTAATTTTAGAAGAAGTTTCTGGAGAAGGTTTTCACTGAGTGAATCTTGTATGGCAAAAGTCTCAGTTTTTTTAGAATATTATTTTTACCCTTAGACTGATGGCGGACATAACCAGTTACACCATCAGCAGTGTTAGATATTGTAGGAGTTGAGTCTAGTTGATCTGAGATTTTTAGGCGAGGTAGATTTGGGATTTTCTTGTACAAGGTGCCAGATTATGTATAGACTAAGTCTAAGTACTGGGCACGAGAAATTACCTTCTCTTCTGTTACAACACCTCCTTTAGAAACATCCTCGGTAATATTGGGAAGTAATTATTTTGTGAACCACACAACCAAAATTTGATCTTGAATATAAAACTTGACTAAACGACGCCTACGTCTCCATTCGTGTATATGATCTAGTAGATGTCGATTGTTTAACGGAATTAAAAAGTTCAGTACCAATCTCATATCAAATTGGTAGCTAAAAATGTGTCAAAAAATGTTGTTGCTGAAGAGATGAAATTATGGAAAGAAGAACGAGGTATCTCAATGTAACATTTTGTTGCTGAATCGGTTATAGTTCATTGGAAAAGGCATAATCTAATAGAATCATCGATCAATGAATTTTACACACATCAAAGATGATATGTCATAACATGATTTGATGGGTCCTCTCCTGATTTTCCTTCAAACTTTGGTATATCACTCGCTAACTTAGTAGGAATTGCTGGCCAAAATGGATAATAATAGATTGGATCATTAATTTGTCTGAATAAATCTGGAAAATATAAGGTTGTGATGGACAGTAACTATCGGTTGAAGTCTTGTTGCGGATTTTGATAACTCCAAGGGTTAAGTCCAACCCCTAAAGGAGGATTATCAAGATATCTTGGAATAGATTGTGCGGTTGGTATTTTCATTCCTCTGGGGTAACCAAGGTGATTCATACAAGGTTGTGGTTGAAATGGAATTTGAAAAGTATGACCAAGGTATGGTTGACCTGGAAACATGAACTTTGAACCATTTGACCCATGTAATATTGCTCATGTAAAGGTTGACCTTGAACAAATTGACTTTCAACAGGCTGGCCTTGGAAAAACTGACCTTGTAAAGGTTGGCTTTGAAAAGCTTGACCTTGAAAAGCTTGCCTTTGAAAAGCTTACCCTTGAAAAGGTTGCCTTTGATAATATCTACTTTGATAAAGTGTTTGCATTATCCCTATATTAGGTTGTCTGATAGGAATTTGCGTTGTAGACTGGAAAGTAGGACAATTTTGATAAGAAGATGCTTAAGGGATAGCCTTTGTAGGTTGTTGAACTGGTATTTGAGGGGTAACTTAGACATTCGTGTGTGATACTCCTGGGATAGGTGTCTGAGGTGAACTTGGAACCGTTTTTTGAACAAATGTTTGAACAGTAGATTGAACAAGTGTTTGAGGTCAATTTAGAACAAGTTGTTGAACTCGTTGTTGAATAGGTGTTTGTGTAATTCCTTGGACAAGTAGTTGCGGAATCCCCTGGACAGGTATTGAAATACTTGGAATAGGTATTTGTGGAATAGATTGTCCAGTAGGTTGAATAGGTTGATAAACTGGCACTTGTGGAGAAACTAGAATAAGTTGTTGAGCAAAAGCGGGGTTCCAAATAGTATTCATCCCAAGGTAAGGAGCACTAATCAAGGGTTGTGACACAATAGGTTGACTTGGGCCGACCTGAGGTACCTAACCATAAGTTCCAACAAAAGGGTTGTCCTCCAACCGTAGTGTTATGAGGAATTTTGCATCTACAGATAAATACTAATTCCCTAGGTAGGTATCTATACCTAGAACAACAGATTTAAAGTGCTTATCCTTTTTCTATAGACAATAAATAAGACAAAGGGAATCAAAGGACCTATTTGTTATTTCGCTTTCCTTTTGCCTCCTTTGTATGGCTCCCGTTGTTCCTTCTTGAACTTAACTCGCTCAAAAAGTACCTACAAGCATAAATAGAAGATAGAGAACCAATCAAAGCAAGATATTTATCGACTATAAGTAAATGGAATTAGACTCATTCACACATATAAACATCATATATCAAGATAAGCATATGGAAAAAGGTGTAAATAGCTTTATTAAGTAGAAGGAAGAATTACAACCATGAAGTCCAATCCATTGTCACTCTTTCAGCTTGGGTTCCAAACAACATCACATCAATAGCACAACACTTCGGAAGCATAACAATACTTTCTTATAATCTCAATCCTCACACCAATATTATCTCATTACAAATTCTCAAAGTACGGCCCCTAATCACTTAGATGAGTGCTCAATTTATGGGAAAATGGAGGAGTTTTGGTCATAAATGAGGGTATTGAATGGCCTTCCAAACTTAGATTTAGTTTCCATGAAGGAAGGGATGAGAGGATAGGAGGTTACTTAACTCATTCCTTATCCAATTTCAATCTCATAGGAGATGATAAGTGTGGGAATCTTCTAGATGGCTCCAGAAGATAAGAATATTCCCAGAACCCTATGATGATTTCACTCAAACTCGCCCAGGGCAGGTCAAAGTGGGCCTAAGTGCTTTAGAAAGCACCCTGACATGGGCCTACCTACATTGAAGCACACTTACCCCTGTCCAAGGTTGCGTTGGTCCCTCAACGAGGCATTTCTAGAGGGATTCAGGCCAAGAAACTCTCAAGGAAGGAGGCATTCAAAGTGGTGACTTGTCTAGGGCATGTAGCAACTGAAATAGGGTTTGATGATCCCTAATGGTATTGATCTGAATGATGGGAGTGATGTTCCCAAATGGATCTGTAACAGTTGCCCCCTAAAGCATGAAGTCGAAAATAATGATGTCGAGTGATATGCTTTACGATCTGATGAGGAGGTTCCAAAGTGGATGGTGACCTACATCGATTACAATACAGAATATCATGATATTTTGATTTTTTCTCATGAATTGGTGAGGGAATGCATACCCATGCTCAACATATAAAATTTCATTACAAGTACATAGACAATCATTTACAAATATAGACCCATGATAGGGTGACCATCAATGTAAAGCCATTGTACGGATGATTTGGTATTTCCTGAAATCGAAGCCCAGATGGATGAAACTAGATCCAGGGTCTTCTATCTCATTCAATTGTTCACTCAATTACGAGTCTAACCATGTGAATATGTGATCTAAAGTTGAACATGGGAAGACACCGTCTGATTACCAGCCAATAATGTAAGTCGTTGACAGATGCGAGAGAAATCACAGATAATGATAATGATCCTCAAGGAACTGCAGTACATTTTGCATGGTGAAAATAGATGTTTTAATGTCGAACACCATGCAAAATATTTTAGTCGAAGGCCAGTGATGTCAACCATCACCGAAAGCGAGAAACTTTCCATTGATGTATGCAAGTCTCAAGGTATTGAAGGGGTGTTTCTAAGTCAACTTCTTGGATAATGTGTTGATGTCGACAAGAAGTGACTTGTCGCAGGAGGGCCTTGATGTATCCCACATTAACGACACGAAACGAGTGTAATGATTTTTGGAGACGGAATATGACTGACGTCACAAGGTTCACGAATGGTGGTTATGAAAATGAAGGTTTATGAGTATTGCAAAGGATGAATTTCAAACTGAGTGACTTCTCTTGAACATGTCAGCGACACTAAATGGATTGGAAGCATTAACCCAACACAAAAGTAATGGATGGTATGGTAGACCAAGGTATGATGACCATCAAGAAGATAACCCAAACCAAATAGTCATAATGATGAAGTGAAAGTCTCATGTTCAAGAGAGACCTACTGCCATAAAGTGGTTTACCCCTTTTCCCATTTTCCCCAGTCATTGCTGACCAGTACCTCTTTATTTTTATCAAGCTTGAGGACGATAACATATGCTTGTTGTATAATTCCACCCTTCAGGTGAATCCATCACTATGTGATGTTTTAATGAGTCTAGCGAAGGTGAAACTCGATCTTGTCATTATGGACAAGTTTGTCGCTATTTGATGTTTTAACGAGTCTAACGATAATGATAACTCGGTCCTTTTCATGTTTAGAGAGTTTGAAAAGGGGAAAAAAGAAAACTCACAAGTTCTTTTTCGTATATTTGTCTCTTAAGTCCGAAAGAGCGTAAAACAATACAATAGAGAACCTATTAACCATGTTCGGTCAAAGTATTCCTTTTTCGTAAATAACTATCTTAGCCCGAAAAAGGGTTAAACTTATACTGAAAAGGTGTCATTTCCAATCCGTTAACGAGCTAATAAGGATAAGCGCTCAGAAATATTTTCATATTTCGAGTCTAAAAAGAGCTTAAAGAGGACTCCAAGGGGGTTCATTTTCGATGTTTAACAGAGCTCGAAAAAGAGATAAAAGTATGCTCAATGGTCAAAGTAAAATTCACGATCATGCACGTCAAATCCTATAAGTCAGCTGTAAATTTGTTCAAAGAAACACCAAGCGAATTAAACATACCTGTTTTATTGGTAAAAAATAGGTAAATACTAAAGTTTACTCATTTAATGTTCATAAAATAAACATAAAAACAAGAGTTTACCATGTTATTTTCACCATTTGATATTTACCATTCAATGTGTGCTCTAACCCTGTTTTTTACCTCAATCTTCATCAGCTAATTGCGAAAGATTTTGCGGATCATTTCTCGTGTCGTCTGAACCAGGTAGGAGATCTACCCCTCCTCTTTCTTTTCATGACATTCTTTTACTGTTTCATGCAAGTTTTTAGGGTTTTTAGGGTTTTAGGGCCCCTAGGGTTTGAATTTTTCGCACTGGGATCAGTGCAGGATTGCATGTCGAAAACTACGTGCACCCAAATAGAAGGCATTCTGCACTACAGCGCAATGTCTCCATGCCTGGGCTATGTTGGTGAGTTTCACAAACTTGTTTCACCAAATTGACCCAAAATTTCTCCAGTTTTTTGCATGAAAATGATCCTAACTAAGCTTATGGTTTGATTTCAGGCTTTCATTGGATCAGAATGTCTATTACTTGGTGAGAAGAGAGCATGAAGAAAAAGAAATGGTTGCCCTAAATGATCCGGGTATAGTTGAGACCCTAAAAAACTATGGGTTGCTCAAATACTTCAGGTTGTCCGGAATGAGGCAACAATCAGAACTATTGCAGTTCCTAGTTCATGCATGGGATCTGAAAGATCAGGCTTTTCACATAAGGGACAAAGTTTTCCCTATTTTAATTGATGATGTTTACTTTCTTATAGGGTTGTCGAGACGTGGTGCCCCCATATCTCTTTCAGGTTCTTCTCATGGAGGGGAGTCAGTAAGAGACTATGTTTGACAATTATGTCGGCCATGTACACAGCCTAGCAAGGATGGAAAGATACTCATAAAAGATATCCATGATTTGCCTTTGATAACAATCCTTTTCACCATCGCAAAGTTGGCAGGTAGTGTGACACTTCATCTGGCGAATAGGTCATATGTGCAATATGCACTTGAGTGTCTTGAGCCAACTTTATTCAACTGGTGTGAGGCAGTACTTTCTTCAATAAAAGAACAACTGACAAAGGTAAAGAGTGGTAAGACCAATAATTTTAGCTATGATCACTCTTAATCTCTTTTATCTTAGAGAGAATTCCATTGATGCAACCCCAGCATGTAACACTGGGTGTAGCTAGTCTTAGAGATCCACGGATGCATAGGTGGGTTGAATTGATGGCTAGACATGCTAGTCAGTCATCGATTACATTTTCTACTACATTCTTTAGTTGGCTCGATTGAAAACACCTTGTCATCAAGGAGAATCCATACACAAGGATGGATTTTCGTGGAGATCCAGAGTTGAGTTTACCAGTAGGCGCTCAATGGGGTGTTATAGGTAAATTGTCTTTTACCAAAACGTTTTTTGATTTTTAAGTTTCTATATGTTTTTGTGTTTTGATGTTCCGAGACTAAATTAAAATAGTTCTCATGCATGCAGATGTGGGTATTGTTTGACCTATGAGGCACCAACAGGAGGAAAGTGGGCCAGCGCGAAGAAATGTTGGGAGAGCAGTTCTCCAGGACTTGGATTTGGCCGAGACACTGGCAGAGTTGCAGGATCATGTAGAGGGATTGACCCTTGGTATTCCGGATGTTTGGATCGAGGAGTTATCTATGAGGTTGCAGCTTCATACTATTGGTGTTCTTGGTCGTTGGATGTGGCTTTTGCACATAATAGCTCAGGCTGTGACTTGTTATCATGATCATAACTAGGTCTACTTAGGATGTTTTTTGCATGCATTTTGAGTTTTTAGTTCAGATGACCAAACATGTCTTGGACAAAAATTTTGCAAAAACTTTTAAAACGTCTATTTATTTACTTTCAGAGTTTTTATATATATGGTTATGTGCAATCCTATTCAAATAATGATGTGAATTGAAAATTTACTTTTACATGTGTCACAAATGTCTATTTAACACATAGTTTGATAATGAGTCAGTAAATGTGTTAAAGTTTTTGGAAATATGTCCATATTGAATATTCAAAATGTCTTTCCAAAATACGAACTCTAAGGAACATACAAAGAATTGTTGGGTTTCTGGCGGTATAAATGTTTGTTAGTTGCAATACGATTAGTTGTGAGTCCAGCCTAACTATGATTTGGCGAATGCCAAGTGAAATGGCATCAAAGAGAAGTTCGATAAACGCGCTATACTCAACGATATTGTTCGTCGATTGACCAATACAAATCCCTTGAACACTCACTAACTCGCCACTTGGAGCAAAAATGGCCCATGTTGCAGAAGATAGGTTCTGAGTACTATGACTAGCACCATCGGCGTAACCAACAAATGGTTCCAAAGGTTCTGACATCTGCAACAAATGCAAAGCGGATTACTTAACCACATAAAAAATATAAAAGACACACTAACACACACACATGCAATTAAAGCATATATACAGTGATTTTTACTACACTCAATTAAGCATAGTAATGTTTGAGATACAACCCATTTCGGGGTTGTGACAATGGAATTCCATCATAATCCACCAACTCGTAGGCACGTTTTGCCAAAACACGCTTGACAATATAAGGACCCATCCAAAGCGGTTCAAATTTTCCTGCTCCTAATTTATCAGCTTCCTGATCGTAAAGCAAGACCAGGTCTCCTTCTGAGAAAACGCGAGGCTTGGCATTTCTGTCATATTGAGCCTTGATTCATTTCTTATGTGCTTTGTTAGCCAGTGCGACTTCATGACAGGTTTCATCGAGATGGATGAGTTCCAAGAAATGTGCTTATTCTTCAGAATTGTTGGGTAACAGGTCAATCGTGAGTTTGAGAGATGAAATTTCACATTGTATCGGCAAGATTGCCTCTAGACCATACACCTATTGAAAGGGTGTGAATCCAGTTGCATTTCTCATTGAGGTTCGATATGCCCATAAGGTAGAGTACAAAATTAAATGCCAGTTTTGTTTATGAACCCCTATCATTCTTTGAATCATTCGCTTCAGGACTTTGTTGATGGCCTCAACTTGTCCATTCGCTTGCAGATAATAGGGAGTAGAACTATCATGTGAAATTCCTAACTTGGCAGTTAACTCAACCTTCATGTGATTGCGAAAATGTGACCCTTGATCTGTAACTATAGCCTGTGGTACACCAAACCTGGAAACCACGTGGTTGAAAAAGAAAAGAGCAGTCGTCTCACCACTATTGTTTAGTGTTGGCATCACCTCGGCCCATTTTGTGAAATAGTCAACGGCAACTATAACATACCCATGTCCCCCGGCCGAGGTGGGGTTACATGTCATGAAGTCAATGCCCCATTTGGCAAATGGTCCAATAGCAACGATAGGATGCAATGGTGCAGGTAGTAATCTAGATTTACGGTCAGAGATCTGGCATGCGTGACCGTTTCTGACAGCAATTATGCAATCTTTGAATATGGAAGGCCAGAAGTAACCAGCACGGAGAATTCTCTACGTGGTAGCATAACCAATCAAGTTTCCACCACAAGCACCTAAATGGAAATCATTCAAAACTTTCTCAGATTCCTCATGAGTGAGGCACCTTCGTAAAATCGTATCAATACCATGATGATAAAGAGTGTCGTCAATGATCAGATAATCTTTGGCTTGGTATCAGATATGTCGTTGTTGCAAGCAGGATGTATCAGGCTGGAAAGTTTGGGTCTGGAGATAAATCAGTATATCTCCATACCACACGTCAAATGATGAAATCAGGAACAGAGACTCATCCAGAATTTATGGTTCTGATGTTGAATCAATGGTATTCGAGGGAAGGTTGCAAACAAGCTCGGAGAAAACTAGAGATTTCCTTGATTTGTATTTGATGAATTCCAAATCAAATTCCTGCAAAATGATGATCTATTTTGAGTATTTTCCCCCCAGCAATTGACATGAAAAAATATATGTCATAGGGTTGCAATCTAAAATGACAATGGTCTTTCGGAGCAGGATGTAGTGACAAAATCTCTTTACAACTTGAACAGCAACCAGAGCCAACTTTTCAACGTAAGAGTACTTAACTTCTGTATCATTGAGATTGTGGCTCAAATAATATATTGGATGTTCAATCCCATCTCCTTCTTGGACTAAAACCATTCCAATGGTTGTATCTACAGTGGCGAGATACAAGAAGTAGTCGTTTTGATAATTTAGGGAATACATTAATGAGGCTCTAATCAAGGTATCTTAAGAGCATCAAAGGAAGCTTATGCAACCTGGTCCCAATGGAAGGGTATCCCCTTTTTCAATAAATGAGTAAATCCTTTAGCTATTTCAGCATAATTGGGAATGAACCTCCTCAGAAAGTTAGCCTTCCCTTGGTGTCCCTGTAACTGTAGTAGATTGGAAGGTGGAGGCAAGTAAAGGATTGCCTAAACCTTAAGTGGATCGAGTTGAATTCCATCCTTAGACACTGTGAATCCAAGAAAATGACCAGAACCAACACAAAACACACATTTGTGCTGATTGAGTCGTATTTTGTAGTGTTGACACCATAAAAATATAGCTCTCAAATGTTGCGGGTGATTAGACCGCTTTCGTGAATGAGCAGGTAAATCATCAAGGTATGGTTGAACAATATGTTTGATGTCATGGAAGGCATAATTCATCACCCTCTGAAAAGTTTCCCCTAGGTTCATCAAACCAAACGGGAGTTTCCTATAAGCGAATGTGCCCCATGGACAAATAAATGCAGTTTTAGATTGGTCCTCTGGGCGGATATTGATCTAATTGTAGCCCGAAAAACCATCCATAATGAGAATATTTCACATCCGATACATTCATCAATAATCTAATCGATAAAGGGAGTAGGATAATTGTCTTTTGGAAAAGCCTGATTAACATCCCTATAATCGACGCACACTCGTATTGTCCCTTGTTTCTTCATGATAAGAATAATATTGGAAACCCAATCAGTAATAGGAATAGGGTAAATGAAACCACCATGCAAAAGTTTTTTAACTTCTATTTTAATAATAGAAGCTTTCTTTAGATTAATAGGATGGAGGCATTGTCGCCTGGTTTGACATCATGATACATTTTGATTTCATGTTCAACTATACTAGAGTCAATTCCCAGCATCTCCTCATATGACCATGCAAATATATCTCGAAATTCACAAAAGAGAGCATAGTAAATATCAAGTTATGATGGAGAACAAGATTTGCCAACATGAATTTTTTCTACAATCTTAGTTTGGTCGAAATATTGATAGAAATAATTACTTCAATATTTGACAGGTTTCGCTTGGAATCTACTGTATCTATGAAAATAGAATTCGAAAGGAAATCGACAACTAAAGGGTGATTAAGTTTGTTTGAATAATCTCCTATGTGATCTGGAAGATGGGAATGATGATGATAATCTTCCCATTATTCTCCTTACATGATCATTGACTGGATGATTCCTTCATCGGTGGAAAATATACATGAAAAAGGATCGGAGGAAGTACCATATTCTAATGGATGATCTACCCATATGATTGATGAAGATGGATTTGGATTCGTCATGCAAGCCATAAAGATTGATTGATATGCTAGCTCTATAGAGCTTAGCAACATGATTTCATTACGACTATCAACTTCAAAGCTATTGGTAATCTTTCTTAAGTTAGATGAAGTGGAAGATATCATGTTGCAAGTCTCAACTTTTGCCACTTCCACCAAGTTTGATGGTGACGGTAGTGAAAAAGTACCCATTAGGGAAGGATCTTTAAAGAGACCTACAACAATGTTTTAAAGAGATAGTGGGGATCCGTGTACTAACAGAATGCTTCCAGTAGCCTGTGAACTAGAGGCGAAGAAGGTGAGTTGGTCGATAACTGTGATTCCACCCTTATGAGGAAATGCAATTGTACAAAAGTATGTTGAAACCACAACAACCATAGCATAAACCCATGATCTTCCTAGTAAAATGTTGTAGTCAAGGGGTCTGTCAACAACCTCAACTTCAACAATTATTGTTTTGCCTCCTAGTTTGATTTGTACATTACTCAATATTCCACAAGGCGTATATGTGCATCCATCAAAATATTTTAACATTGTTGGTGAACGTGACAAAGGCAGTGAGCCAAGTGTTTTCTAGCAATTCATAGACATAATACAAGTAGATGTCCCCTCATCAATAATGGTTCGATGAACAAGTTTATTCAAGGCATTTACTTGAATCAGGTATGTTAATTTTGCTGGTAACTGTGGCGTATAACCCGCATGGTTGAAAACCACAAGATTGGAATCAGTTGGATCGATTCCACCAACTGCTGACAATAAAGCCTGCTTTTGGGAGGGACAGTTTTGAAGCACCTCGAGCGTTGACATAGTAGAAGGTGACTGAGCCAAATCTTCTACTATGTTATAATTTTGTGCAGCTCAAGCTCGAGGGTTAAATGTCGATTTATGTACAACTCCCTTAGGTGGTTTTATTGTTAGCTCTGGTGAAATAGGTGGTGGAATAGGATCATTTGAATTCGAAGTCAAAGAGTTAGGTTTATCAGCTTGGTTATTCAATGACGATGGTTAATTTCCATAATATTTACTTTGTGTTGACACCAAAACTTTGACTTTAGGCTTAGAGGCAGATAGCATAAGCACTTGGGAAGTGGAAGCATGGTCCGTAGAAACCATATTTGTCTCCAGTTTTGGAAAGGGATCAGTCAATACGGCAGATGTATTAGAAGTCTTCAGAAGCTTTTAGACTTCAGAGCGATGAGGACAATCTCGTGTAAAATTCTCATCGTTACAATTCAAACACGGGTAACAAGGTTCCCTAGTCGAAGGAGAGGAATCAAATGATTTCTCTTGAGGGGAATTATTTTTTTTCTTATTATTCTTCCCCTTCTTCTTACTTCCTGGTTGCTTTTCATTCTTTCCTTTGTCAAATGACACGACATCGATTTCGGAAGCAAGAATGTTATCATGTGCATTTGTAGTTTGATTGGAAATGACAAGTGTTTGACCAGATGGTCTACCTGCTTTTTGTGTGCTTGAAGAACCAATCACATCGTCACTGGCATGAGAGTCCTTACTCGATGGTGGAGGAGGAACAGCGAAAGCTGGTCGGTGTGCATTCGGGATTATGTCATAGAGCGTGCCAGACTATGTATAAATCAAGTCCAAATATTGGGCACGAGCAATTACTTTCTCTTCAGTGACAACTCCACCTTTCACCACATCCTCAGTGATAGATGGCAGCAAGGATTTTATAAAACACTAAGCCAAAAGTTGATCAGGAACATGAGTTTTAAACATTCAAAGACGACGACGCCACTCATGAATATGATCAGAGATATGAGTAGCAGTAGTTTGTTTAAAGTTGGTTAATAGTTCTGTTCCAGTCTCATTTCATATGGGTAACTGGAAGTGGGTTAAAAATGTGGTAGGTAAGGCAATGAAGTTATAAAAAAAAGCTCGTGGTAACTTAATGTACCACTTCGCAGCCGGACCATTAAGCATTCTCTGGAAAAGACATAGTCTAACAGAATCATCATTCAAGGAGTTTGATGAGCATCATAAATGAAAAGTCATGGCATGGTTGGACAAGTCTTCTTCAGGGTTTCCATTGAATTTCGGAATATCGGAAGGTAACTTATGAGGAATCACCAGCCACCAAGGTGCATAATGAATTGGGTCATTGGTGAGCCAGTTTAGATCTAGTAATTCAAGTGTCGCAACAAAAGGCAACTGTCTATTGAGGTCAGGTTGAGCATATCCAGGGTAAGATTGGGTTTCCTGGGCAATAGGCCTTTGCATATGAGCATAAGGCATCTGTTGTTGGTAACCTTGATAAGGGTAAGTTTGTTGAGAAAATCTGGCATAAGGTTGTTGTTGAGCATCGAGATACATTTGCTGTTGTCCAATCCCAGCATAGGCTTGCTGACCAGGACCTGGATAAACTTGTTGTTGATCAAAC
The DNA here is from genome assembly GCA_000404065.3 of Pinus taeda. NCBI lineage: Eukaryota > Viridiplantae > Streptophyta > Pinopsida > Pinales > Pinaceae > Pinus > Pinus taeda. The sequence goes on along the minus strand of APFE030060416.1, from coordinate 114,992 downwards.
CCAGCATAAGCTTGTTGTCCAAGTCCATGTTGAGGTTGGTATTGTTGGAATTGTTGTTGTTGATATTGTGGTTGCTAAGGCTGTTGAAGCAGCTGTTGTTGTTGTTAATACAACGGTTGTTGACTTAATGGTTATTTCCCACCAATGTAAGGTTGACCAGGTTGTGAATACACTAAACCAGTGTAAGTCTGAGTCATTCCAGTAAAAGGTGAACTAACTTGAAGTTGTTGGGCTCCAGACACAAGTAGTTGTTATAAAACTGCGTGAGAAGGCTGGATCTATATCCCTGAAACTTGTGGGTGTGAGGTTGAAGGGCCAGCTTGCACAGGTTGAGATACAACAATTTGATCTTATGACTGCGGTAAAGTTGTAATAACAGGTGTTGTAGGTATGGATAAGACAGATTGCATTGGTCGTGATGGATACGCAAACCTAGGTTGAACGGGCATGGTTCGCTGCCACTAACAGACAATCATTCCAATCTGACCCAAAGACGACACCATACCAACATATGGTTTCCCCCTAGAAAATGGAGGATAAGGAGAATGTGCATATTGTTCTTCGTATGAGGGTCGTCCAGTGTAAAAAGGATACATAGGACGGTAACTAGATGAACCAGCTTGATGTGAACTTGATGGGTCCAGCTGTTCGGTATCCGTTAATGAAGAACCATATAAAATTCCAGTAGAGAACATTGGTGAAGACCAAGGGCTAGAAGCAACACCTGAGTGGGTTCTCGATAAATATTGTTAACCCGATGGGAAGGATGGAACACCATACAAGTGTGACTCAGGTGTCATAGTAAACATCGAAGAGGTTGCGACAGAAGATTATGCCATAGCCATAGCAAACGGTACGGTCTGGGATGTTGACTCTGCCATAGTCAAATGTCCAAATAAGTTTCCTAACGAATCAACGGGTGTCAGAAAGTAATCAAGATCAAAAGAAGAAGTGAAATCTGGAGTATGAGGATACAGATAAAGTCCAGTTCTGAAATGGAATGGAGTTCTGGGTGATTCTACCTTAGGTTCCTCTTCTATTGAAATCAAACCAGGTGGAAGAATTTCACCGTCTAGTCCGTAATAGATTTATGGTATTTGTTGCTGAGGTAAAGAGGAAGTCTTGACAGTTACGAATGTCTAATGATGTATCGGTCTATCTTCTTCCGGTAAGGTAACAACTTCTAATTTTTCAACCTCAAGATCCAAATGTTCTGGTAAAAGAACAAGTTCAGGTTGGGCTTCGTGAATAACTTTTGGTTCAAAAGTAACTTCTGATTGAATAGTGATGGGTTCAGGATCCACTTCTAGTTGAACAACTTGGGTTACTGTTTCACTAGATTCAGTTCTAGTTTCCTCATGTAATTGTGGAGATTTCACTTCAGTAACAGATGTACCGGTAACCATAGGAGTAATTGGGGTCATAGTACTTACCGATAGAGGTGTTTCTGGTAATTCAGATGAAGAACCAGAAGCTTGTGAAGTACTGGATCCACTCAAACGAGACCACTTCCACTAGATAGGTGTAGCTTCGGGCGGTAAAGGCGGTTTACTTGCTGCTCTCCATGAACGATGCCTCCATGATTGCTGATTGATTTTATTACAAAAAAGAAATAAACAAAAAGGGGTAAGCTAGGCAAAAAGGTTTACCAAGCAACTGTGAACTGCAGAATACCTCCTGGGGAACCAAGAAGTACGGGCAGGCAATCTCCCCAAATGTTGTGTTCGGTGTATCACAGTGTATAAGGCAACCGACTCGGTTACCTAAGGATTGATAGTAACCTAGTGTTGTCCTCCCATATATACCCGAAAGTACATGGAGGCCCAATCCGTATTAGCGTTGTCTAATGCGAAACCGCACAGTGAGAGCATTCTCATATACTTTACGTACTGTAACACCGCCCTATATACCTAAAGGTACGTGACGATATACTTATGTCTATGGGATGAGGTATCGCACTCGGAATGTATCGCAAACAAGTTAGCGACATTTGCTATGTTTTACAACTCCGGAACACATCTCTAGCCTAGAACCTCTAAATGTTTTGTGTTAGGTAACAATACTCCATTAGGTTAATTGATGTTAATTTTAGGTTAATCTTGATTAAGAATTTTCCTTTCAAGGTTCACCATGTGATGTATTTTCAATTCCTAGAATGCAACCAATATGATAAGCATCCTTTTCATTCAACTTTGACAATGAAAACCTTAGCTGGTAGGGATAGAGCAATCAGATTCTTATAATCAAAGAACAAAGAACACATCTAATGCAATTTCCCTAAACTATTCCTATGAGCACACACAAACTCTTTTAATGCACAATGCAAGTTTTTCTTTTCAATTCCCTTAATGTTGTTATGAACAAAAGGAAACTAATGCATATACAATCAATCAATCTTTTTGCAAGAACGAAGACTTTACAACAGTTTCGTTTCGAAAGAAATGAAGACTTTTACGACACTTTCTTTTGAACAAAGATTAATCGATTATAAACTAACTTTGACAATGTATTGATAGTGATAAAGAAATCATTTAAGAAACACTAAAAAATCAAGGACAAAGTAGGGTCGGCAAAGGAAACACAAATTGATTTCAGAGACACAAGCATCATTGACCTTTCAGCAAGCAGAAACAGAAGGAAATTTGGCAAAAAATCAACTCAAAGGAGGGATTTTAGTCCTAAGGAGGACTAGCGTAGCCTTGAATGGGAGACAGTGCGGTTCAAAGCATTGTCCTCAAGCCAAGGGTCCTCTGTAGCGCTTTGTCTCTATATCAAACCTATGTTAGTGCTAGAGAGGCCATCCTAGGGGCTTACAAGCACAATTTTCACCAAAAAAACTTCAGAAAGGCTAAAACAAGATCAATGGAAGAAAGTAAGGTCTATTATAGTGTACTAGGATGAAGGTAAACTACCCAGACGATGATCGTTCCCTAGCAGAGTCACCAATTTTTTATGAGGAATTTTGCATCTATGGATAAATACTAATTCCCTAGGTAGGTAGCTATACCTAGAACAACATATTTAAAGCACTTATCCTTTTTCTATAGATGATAAATAATACAAAGGGAATCAAAGGACCTACTTATTCTTTCGCTTTCCTTCTATCTCCTTTGTATGGATCATGTTGCTCCTTCTTGAACTTAACTCGCTCAAAAAGTGCCTATAAGCATAAACAGAAGACAGAGAACCAATCAAAGCAAGAGATCTATCGACTATAAGTAAATGGAATCAGATAAATTCACACATATAAACATCATATATCAAGATAATCATATGGAAAGAGGTGTAAACAACTTTATTAAGTAGAAGGAAGAATTACAACCATGAACTCTGATCCATTGTCACTCTTCCATCTTGGCTTCCAACCAACATCACATCAATAGCACAACACTCCGGCAACATAACAATACTTGCTTATAATCTCAATCCTGACACCAATAGTACCTCCTTAAAAATTCTCAAAGTCTAGCCCCTGATCACTTAGACGAGTGTTCAATTTATAAGCAAATGGAGGAGGTTTAGTCATAAAGGAGGGTATTGAATGGCCTTCCAAACTTAGAGTTAGTTTCCATGGAGGAAGGGATGAGAGGAGAGGAGGTTACTTGACTCATTCCCTATCCAATTTCGAGCTCATAGGAGATGATAAGTGTGGGAATCTTCTAGATGGCTCCATAAGATAAGAATATTCCCAGAACCCTATGATGATTTTACTCAAACTCGCCCAACACAAGTCAAAGTGGGCCTAAGTGCTCTAGAAAGAACCCTGGCATGGGCCTACCTTCACTGAAGCGCATTTAACCCTTACCAAGGCTGCACTGGTCCCTCAAGGAGGCATTTTTGGAGGGATTCAGGCCAAGAAACTCTCAAGGAAGAAGGCATTCAAAGTGGTAACTTGTCTAGGGCATGTAGCAACTGAATTAGGGTTGGATGAGCCCTAATGGTACTGATATGAATGATGGGAGTGATGTACCCAAATGGATATGTAACACATAGGATATGATCCAACAACAGGTTGTCCTTCGGGTGGAGGATAAGGTGGTTTCCCCCCTAGGCAGATAATAAACACCAGTTGGGGTTACTTGAGGATTAACTAAATTACCAGAAACCATGTTAACATATTGATATGATGCCAAAGGTGCTTCACACATGGAAGTCATACTCTAAACAATAAATGTAGATAAACCAAATGACCAAGTGGAAACTTTAGAGGAAGGAATGGCTCCTGAAAAAGTTCTAGTAAGTGATTGGTACCCAATAAGAACTGAAGTGACACCATATAATATTAACTTTCGAGAGCTGGTATAGATAAAGATATTGGTAGGTTGACTTCTAGGAAGAATTTCTAACATGTTTCATCTTGGTCAAAAGTAAAAATGAGTGGGGTAACATCTAATACCTTGACTTAAAAAGTACAAGGGGGTAGAATACCAAGGATTTGGTCAGAAAGGATCAAAAGGAAGTCTTGGAAAATTTGTTGGTCCACCAGTAGTACTAGGAGTACGTGGTGATTCTTCCTCCTCTGTTCCAATAATATCTTCAATATTAATGAGACTAAGAGGTAGTTTAGATGTAATTATAAGTTTCCTTCGAGGTGAAGGTGGTTCAGGAGTAGGAGCTATAACATCTGAAGGTGACTTAGTTTCAAAAATATCATATTCAGGTTCTTCAATTTCTGGTTCAGTTAGTTTTGTGTCTAAAATTTCTTTGGTATCAGATTCTCTTTGAATAACTTCAGTAATTTATGGCCCAAATTGAAATAAGCCTAATTCTACTTCGTGAGGTTGAATCACTTTAGTTTCTATTGTCTCGAATTCTACAATTGTAGATGTATCAAGTTGATTTCAGGTTTTGAATCATGTTGATGTTGACTTCTTAGTTTTAATCTTTTCCAATTGACTAGGTGTATATTCAAAGAATAAACCCTGCATTCTACATGAATGCCATGGTGAATCGACCACATGAATTTTTATTAAGGATTCAAATAAGATTCATAATCCAAACGTAGGGTCTCTAAAAATTAAAAACAAGAAAATAACACACGCTAGAAAATCTAAGGAATCAAACCATGCAAACCATTTTTCATAACGAAATCACTAGTTGGTGATGAAATCCAATGTTGCAGAGATCAATGTAAAAGTGGTTAAAGATAGAGTGGATGGAACTAGTTACATTGACAACCTTCTTAATGTACACAATCTAGTGCAAGTAACTTCACTTATGCCATCTCGAGTGAAGAATACCCTCCAAAAAGGTCCAAGTGAGTCTAGACAATGTCTATTCTAGGTACAACAAAGACTTCCCATCCGCCGTCACCTAGGGTAATAGCCCTAAGATTATGGTCTCTAAGGTTACCACTTAAGACAATCTAACCTTGGTGGACATCGCAGATCAGATGTACATGCAAGGGCAGAGTAATAAAGCTCAATCCTCTTGAAATTTCCTCAACATCGTTAATATGAGGTTTACTTCCAAGTGACTATCGAGTACCTTTTGGCACCATTTTTAATAGGTAAAAATCATTCTAATGTAACCAATGCATTGAGTTCGATCACTCCATTGGGTCTGATATGATCTCGTGCTTAACTCCTTTGTAAAGGGAGATTCCCATAGCCAAACTTTAATAAATGGATTTACTCCCTATCACAAGATTCTAATGTTTGTTTGCAGCTTTGGAAAGTTATCTCACTTCCCTATTCCAAAACCCTACAACCTGATCTAATGTGAGTGGAAAGATCCCTAAGATAATAAAAAATCTAAATTAATCTTATTAGTGTTGTTTTTTAAAGTTTGTACTTACTCAATGGATAAATGGATGTGAAATTGATGGTGCTATGGCATGACCCAAAACCTTAATGCAATCGAACATGATATTGTGACCTTTCCATTTCGATGAGTTTCTAATTAGCATAAGGAGAGAGTATTTTTAATTTTTGAAGGAAACTGCAAAAACTCTTAAATTCACCATATACTCTTAAAAACTTCAATTCGCCCAATTACTCAAAAACCATGAAACTTTCTTTTAACACACAATCACTCAAGATTTTCAAAATGGATAAAGAAACCAATCAAATCCTTAAAATGAATTTCTTTCAATGAATGTTATGAATTTAATGCTTTCTAGAGTACAATTATGAAAAACTTCAACACTGAAAGAAGAAACAGCTTTTCGTTTCAAGTTCAGCAAAACAAACACTTTCATAAATAAAATAAAAAATACTCATTCTCAAAAACCATTGCTTTTCATAAATGAAATAATATTTCACAAATAAGTAAAGTAAACACTAGATCTGATTTGTTTGAAAGAAGAAAGACATGAAGACAAAAAATAAAGACCAGCTGATCCTTCTTGCGATAGATCTACAACACACCAGATGAAGCTTTTACCCTAATTCATGAAAACAAGAAATTTTCAAGAAGACTCTTTCACAACACTCAATCGAACTAACAAATACTTTCTGAAGGTGTAAGCAACTGTAAACAAGCATAAAAAACAAAAGTTTATGGAACTAGTGAAGGAAAAACTCAAATTTTCAAAAACTTAAGGTATGTGCATAGGAAACAGTTTGATCAAGTGCACATACGCATTGTTACTAAAGGCTCGGTGCACAGATATATGCTCTATGGCTAAAGATAAAGTGCACACCTTGGGAAACTTTTAGAAAAAATAAAAATAAACCAAACAAATCACAAAATCCAAACTCTTGATATCTTTCATACACTCAAGCTAGGCTATGAGAAAAGGTTCAAAAATCAAAAAAGGAGATGATGAAGAATGAGACATTCCCTAGTATGGTCATCAATTTTTTAGGTAGACTAATCCTTCTTGTGGACAAGATGGATCTGGACCCTAGATTTCAAACAAAACCTAGTAACAAATAATAAAAGAATTGTTACCTTTCTTGAGCTTATGACTGATTGAAACAAGTAATATGTGAAGAATCGCTTACTGATTTAACGAAGTGCATGTTGAAGTCCTTTTAGTGCTTTCCACAGCCATCTTCTCCTCGATGCTTTAGAGGCCTTTCCAATGCTTTCCACAACTTCTCCATGATGCTCCAAAAGAGATCTGCATAGATAGAAACATACAAAAGGATCAAAGTATCTAACATATACAATCAAAGGTAAATGAAATTCTTAACTCAACATGCATCATAAGTTGAATCAATAATCAGTTAAATCATGTGAGTGATCAAGGAATCTCACAAATAATATCAAAGTAGACATGATTATGAAATAACAATTGCTTTGTATTGAATTTAAAGGAGAACAAGATGACAACGTGATTGTCATGATGTCATGAGCTTCTTCCCATGATATCCAACCTTCTCCTTGGATGAAAATCCTTCTAGCACTATTTCTATAGCATAAGTGTACCCTCAGTCATCCTCTCCAACCCTTTTGCATGTGTTTTATTCATAGGCCAAGAGGAGGAGGTTTGATATCCTCTTCCTAAGGGATGAGATCCTCAAATGGTGGGATAGGGGATCCACAAAGAGAGGGAATTAGATCCATGATGAGAGGGGTCAGGCTTGATTAAGCATCAACTCGAAGTTTTTATTTGGGAAAGATTCGACTAACAAATCTTCTATATTTTACTTTTTAATTTTTACTTGCGTTGAGTCATGTGTGCAGTCCATATTGGAAGACAAAGCACACTTTTGCGCTCACTTTAATGGTCAATTCTACGTATGCGTGGAAACTGGTTAGGGAACCGGGTAGGCAATTAAAAATAGGTTTTTGGGCCTTGTAATCCAAGAAATTCATTCTCTTTGGGTTTCTTTAGGTTCTAGTCTTGCAGGGGAATGCTTAGAACACTTTGATGGATAGTGAAAGATCCAAATTTACGGTCATTTTTCGAATGGCAACAAAATGACGTGTAACATAGTTGTACAATGATTGTTTGGTCCATTCAGCATGACAAAAAGGCATTTTTAATGAGGGACATTGTAGGCAACCCCAGTGGCCTCAACAGACTAATAATTATTTCCCTTTCCCTACCCTTACTTGTGGGTTTTACCCTCACAGTGAACCAAGCATGAGATTTAGTTTAAGGATGCTTGAATGAGATATGAATGCAATAGTTGTCCTGTGCAATAAGATTGTCTCGTGAAATCCCAATAACATCTTCCTTAGGTCCACTATCTAGAGGGTTAGTTCCCTATGAGTTTACTTTCATTTTGGTTTGATTTTCAATTTCATTTCCTTTCATAGTGATAGGATAGAAACCCATCAGTATTATTACCTCTACACATATAATAGGATAGAAACCCATCAGTATTATTACCTCTACACATATAATAGGATAGAAACCCATCAGTATTATTACCTCTACACATATAATGTAGTATCTCAAAGTTTACAAACACCTTGGTTAATAATTTAATGTCAAATATTTAAGTGATTAAATTGACGAGCTAGCACAAGACCATCAAATGTTGGATGGTCAACAAACAAGTCATGAAGGAAGTAGAAGTACCATTGAGCACATTCAAATTTGGCATTGTGAGATCTCGGGTCAATGATGTAGGAGCATCTGGACTTAGCCAATAATGTGATTGTATGTTCACATGTTGTGGCTAACATGAGATGAATTTCATTGACCTGAGTGGTCAAAATCAGTTTTAGTAGAGAGGGTTGGATCTCTCTAATTTATCTTTGATTTAATTATTGTAATAATTAGATCACTGTATTATTTTTAGACTAAGAGATAAGTTGTTAGTATAGGTGTGTACCAGAGCTTGAGGATAGGGATTTAATTGTTAGATTGATAAAAATAGGGATCGAGTTTTCAATGCAGTTAGGATAGGATTTGATTCATAAAAGGAAAAATAATGTAATGACAAAGAGATTAGATGATCGAGAATAATGTGAGTTAGCGAGAGGTGTGACAGAGATAGGGTTTGAGATTGAAACATAGGTCAGACAAACTATTGTAATCGAGCTGAGAGGGCCAAGACTCTATAATTTCCATTTTGCTAAATAATTGATTGAAGTGTGGTGTGACGCACTGTTCTAGTGCAAAAATTCATTTGTAGCTATGTATCGGCGTTCTGGACCCTAATCGGGTATTTTTCTCTGTTTAAATATTTTATTGAATATCATAATCAATTAATATTAATGATTAATATTGAACTTAAGTGCTAAACTTTCCTTAAGCGTCTTTATTAAAATTGTGAATTAAGCACGTGGTAGTATTCAGCAAGTGGTAAGCAGTATCTCACGCGCCCTAAAGGCTAGAAATGGTATTTCTAAAATTCACGCAATTAACCTTAGCGGGCGACATGTAGCATGAGAAAACCACTTTTCTCGCGCACTCTCAACCTGATATCAATCATGCAAGAATCTGTGCGATATTGCACGACAGTCGTTCGATTGGATGGGTCACATCGACGGTGGAGATCATCCGAGTTAGTTGGTGAGCAGATGACGCAATATCCGTTGGATCTAGAGAAGTGATATCAACAACACAGATTGAAGCGCTTGATAAAAGGAGAAGTCAACAAGGGACTGACATTGATTGGTCAGATAAGCGGGACCCTCAGGGGTAAAATCCACGTACAGAATCTTTTTGTGTGTAGTTGATTAGCTCTAAAGCTAAACATTAGTTGAATTACAGACTACCACCTCATTTTCGTCAACTTCCTATGTCATTTTTGGTATCAAAGCACAGAAATTAAGTTTTTCTACAGTAAACATGCCACCAAGGAGAGGAGTTGGCATAGGTTAGGGGAGACCTGTAGTGAATGCAGTTTTTATGGATGAGATCCGAAATCTACGTACAAGGATGGAGACAATGGAGACTGCTCAGAGGAGAGCACCTGATGAAGGAGATGCCAGTGTTGTAGAAGAATCTTCTAAGGAAGAAGAAGAGGATGAAAGTGAAGCTACCAAATTTCTCAAGATATTGGCCAAAGCAAGTGGAAGACCAAAGGTGGAAATACCTTTGTATGACAGGAATCTCAATGTAGAAGAATTGATGGACTGGATTGGTTCATTAGACAAGTATTTCGACTATGAGGAGGTTGAGGATAAAAAGAAGGTGAAATTTGTAGTTACCAGATTGAATGGTCATGCAGTTATTTGGTGGGATGAACTACAAACATCCAGAGAAAGAAAGGGGAAATCCAAGATCAAACAATGGGATAAAATGGTAAGTAGATTGAAAGCTAAATTTATGCCAAAATGTTATCAGTTAAATCTTTTCAGACAGTTACAGAATTTGAGGCAAAAAGGAATGACTGTTAAAGAATACACCGAAGAGTTTTATAAGCTGAGTATTAGAGCAAGACATGCAGAGGATGATGTAGAAAAGGTAGCCATATACATAAACGGTTTGAGATATGATATACAGGATGAAATCAACTTGTTGAGTGTGAAGACAATTGAAGATGCCTATGAAGAAGCTTTGAAGGCAGAAGAGAAGATGTTGAGGAAGCAAAATCAAAGGAATAGAGGAAAAAGTTTAGCAAGAGGTAGAGGAACTACCACATCAAGATTTTAACACCATCAAGGTGAAGCAAGAGGTTCAAGTAGTAGACAACGACAAAGAGGAGAATTTAGTAGAGGAAGATTTGCACCCAGAGGAAGAGGTCGAGGAAGAGAAATTCGGTGTTACACATGTGGAGAATGGGAACATGGATCATGGGACTGTCCTCATAATAAAGTAACAAATCAAAGGAATGTGAATGTGGCTAAGGCAAAGGAAGAAAAACCTCAAATTGCAAACAAGGAAGAATCACCTGAAGTAGGAGAATCCTTGTTGTTGAAAAGGGTATTGCTTAAGGCAGAGAAAGGGAGAGGACAACCAGCTCGAAGAAATAATTTATCCAAAACTACATGCAAGTCTAAAGGAAAATGTTGTAAAGTGATAATTGATAGTCAAAGCACTGATAACCTTGTTTCTATAGAAATGGTGGACAAGTTAGGACTAGTGAAAACAATACACCCTACTCCTTACAAAGTATCATGGCTGCAAAAATGACACCAACTTATTGTGATAGAACAATGTAAGGTAGAGATATGAATTGGTACTTATAAGGATGTGATATTGTGTGATGTAATGCTAATGGATGTATTGCATGTGTTGTTTGGAAGACCTTGGCAGTTTGATTGGAAATTTATTCATGATGGGAGAATAAATACTTACACTCTGGCGAAGGATGGAAATAAACACACACTGCTGCCACTGAAGGATGAAGCAGGCAAAGAAGCGTCTGGAAATATTTTTATGCTGATGAGTGGGAAAGAATTGTTGTAATAAGTCAAGAAGGATGAACAGATGCCTTTTGATGTCATAAGGAGACCTAATGTAATTTTAACTTCCACAAACTTAGATGATTTATCTGAAGAAATCAAAACTTTGTTGAATGATTTTGTTGATATTATTGTGGATGAGTTGCCAAATGCATTACCACCCACCAGGAGTATTAGTCATCGTATTCATCTAATATCTAGAGCAAGTTTGTCGAACAAAGCAGCATACAAGTTAACTCCTCAAGAAAATGCATAAGTTGGAAGACAAGTACAAGAACTGATGGATAAGGGATTAATCAGAGAGAGTCTTAGTCCATGTGTTGTACCAACAGTACTCAGTCCAAAGAAAGGTGGTGAATGGCGTATGTGTACAGATTCCATAGCCATAAACAAGATTACTATCAGGTATATATTTCCTTTACCACACATGGATGATTTGATGGATTGTTTGAGTGGTTTAAAGTATCTTTCTAAAATAGATCTGAAGAGTGGATATCATCAAATAAGGATTAGAGAAGGAGATGAATGGAAGACTGCATTTAAAACAAATAGTGGGTTGTATGAATGGTTAGTGATGCCTTTTGGACTCACTAATCTAGCACATTCATGAGATTAATGAATGAAGTCTTTAAGGAATATGCAGGCAATTTTGTCATTGTTTATCTTGATGATATTCTAGTTTTCAGTAGAAGCAAAGAAGAACATCTGGAGCATCTTAAGTTGGTTTTAAGAACTCTGTAGAAAGAGAAATTGTTGATAAATCTGAAGAAATCTAGTTTCATGAAAGAAGAATTAATCTATTTGGGATTTGTAGTTTCTAAAGAAAGTTTGAAAATGGATCCAGAGAAAGTCCAAGCAATTTGGAACTGGCCTATTCCAAGAAACATATTTGAGGTAAGAAGCTTTCATGGTCTTGCAAGTTTTTATAGAAAAATTATCAGAATTTTTAGTCAAATTTGTGCAACAATTATTGAAATAATCAAAGAGACTAATTAGCCATTCAAGTGGACAGAAGCAACAGACCGAAATTTTAAGTTGTTAAAAAAGAAAATTACTGAGAAACCAGTTTTAGCTTTACTTGATTTTGGGAAAGTTTTCCAAGTTGAAACTGATGCTAGTGGAGTTGCAATTGGAGCAGTTTTGAGTCAGGAACAAATACCAATAGCCTACTTTAGTGAGAAACTAAATGAAGCTAAGAAAAAGTATTCTTCTTGTGATAAAGAATTTTATGCTATTGTGCAAGCTTTAAAAAAATGGAGACATTATTTGCTACCAAAGGAGTTTGTATTATATTTTGACAATCATGCATTACAGTTCATAAACAGCCAGCCAAAATTGAACTAGAAACATGCCAAGTGGGTAGAGTTTTTACACAGTTTCACTTTTGTGATAAAACACACAAGTGGTAAGTTGAACAAAGTTGTTGGTGCTTTAAGCAGGGTAAATTTCGTTGTGCAAGAATTAAGAGTTGGTGTTGTAGGATTTTGTAGGATTTGAAGAAATGATTGATATGTATAAAGATGATGCAAAATTTAAAGATATTTATGCAGTTGTACAAAATCCAATGGTTCATAATAGAAGTTAGTAGTTAGATTATTTTATCCAAGGAGGTTTACTATTTAAAGGTAACAAATTGTAAATTCCCAAATGTTCTATGAGGGAAAACATAATCTAGGAGAAACACAGTGGAGGATTGTCTAGTCACTTTGGACAAGACAAAACCTTTGCTCAGGTAAATGCCTTTCACTATTGGCCAAAGATGCAAACTGATTTTAAGAAATTTGTTGAGAAGTGCAGGATATGTCAGCATGCTAAAGGGAGAAGCCAAAATACAGGATTGTACCAGCCATTTGCAATACCAGAATGACCATGGGATGCAATTAGTATGGACTTTGTTTTGGGATTACCTAAAACCCAAAGAGGGAATGATTCCATTTATGTTGTGGTACATAGATTTTCCAAAATGGAACATTTCATTGTTTATGATAGGGATACAAAGTTTGTTGGGCATTTCTGGAGAACTCTTTGGAAGAAACTAGGTGCTAACCTTAGTTTAAGTTCAGCATACCATCCTCAAACAGATGGACAGACTGAAGTGGTAAACAAAAGCTTGGGAAACATATGGAGAAGTTTAGTGTATAAAAATCCTAAGCAGTGGGATTTAGCACTTGCTCAAGATGAGTTTGCTTATAATGACACTCCAAACCGAAGTACTGGGATGAGTCCATTTCATATTTTTTTGGAATGAATCCAAGAGGTGTGTATGAGCTCAAAATTTTGGGTAAACAAGAGACAAGAAGTGAAAAAGCTGAAGAGTTTGCAGAGCATATGCAAAGATTACAGGAAGATGTCAAAGATAGATTGCAGGAAAGCAGTGGCAAATACAAACAGAGAGTTGATATGAGGAGGAGAGAAAAAGAATTCCAAGTGGGAGATCTAGTGATGGTATACTTGAGAAAAGAAAGATTTCCTGTTGGGATTTACAATAAACTAAAGATGAAAAAGATAGGGCCATGCAGAATTGTGAGGAAGTTTTTAACTAATGTTTATGAAATTGAATTGCCAAAAGGAATTGGAATATCACCTATCTTCAATGTTGCAAATTTGTATCCATACAAGGAGATAAGGCAGAGTTACAGAAGGAGCCTGCAGAAGATGAAGAACAAAGTGTACATTAGGAAGAACAAATGCCAAAAACAATTAAGAAAGAGGTGGAAGTTGTTCTGGAAAAAATTGTAACTAAAAGAACCAGAGGACCGGTTTATTTTAAGTATTTAGTCAAATGGAAAGGACAACCAATAGAGGATGTCATTTGGTTGATAGCAACAGAGTTGTAGAAGTATGGAGTAAACCCTGAAAGTCTGATGGATGATTCTTTTCTTCCCCAGGAGTCTGATGCAGGAGCATCCAGACTTAGCCAATAATGTGATTGTCTGTTCACATGTTGTGGCTAACATGAGATGAATTTCATTGACCTGAGTGGTCAAAGTCAGTTTTAGTAGAGAGGGTTGGATCTCTCGAATTTATCTTTGCTTTAATTATTGTAATAATTAGATCACTATATTATTTTTAGACTAAGAGATAAGTTGTTAGTATAGGTGTGTATCAGAGCTTCAGGATAGGGATTTAATTATTAGATTGATAAAAATAGGGATCGAGTTGTCAATGCAGTTAGGATAGGATTTGATTCATAAAAGGAAAAATAATGTAATGACAAAGAGATTAGATGATCGAGAATAGAGTGAGTAAGCGAGAGGTGTGACAGAGATAGGATTTGAGATTGAAATAGAGGTCAGACAAACTATTGTAATCGAGTCGAGAGGGCCAAGACTCTGTAATTTCCATTTTGTTGAATAATTGATTGAAGTGTCGTGTGACGCACTGTTTTGGTGCAGAAATTCATTTGTAGCTATGTATTAACGTTTTGGACCCTAATCGGGTATTTTTCTCTATTTAAACATTTTATTGAATATCACACTCAATTAATATTAATGATTAATATTGAGCTTAAGCGTTAAAATTTCCTTAAGCGTCTTTATTAAAATTGTGAATTAAGCACGTGGTAGTATTTGGCAAGTGGTAAGAGGTATCCCGCATGCCCTAAAGGCTGGAAATGGTATTTCTAAAATTCATGTGATTAACCTTAGCAGGTGACACATAGCACGAGAAAACCAATTTTCTCGCGCACTCTCGACCTAATATCGGTCGTGCAAGAATTTGCGCAAGATTGCGCGACAACCATTCAATTGGATGGGTCACATCGATGGTGGAGATCGTCCGAGTTAGTTGGTGAGCGGATGACACGATATCCATTGGATCTGAAGAAGTGAGATCAACAGCGCGGATTGAAGCGCTCGATAAAAGGAGAAGTCAATGAGGGACTGACAGTGATTGGTTAGATAAGTGGGACCCTCAGGGGGGAAATCCACATATAGAATCTATTTGTGCGTAGCTTATTGGCTCTAAAGATAAATAGTAGTTGAATTAAAGACTACCACCTCATTTTCATCAACCTCCTATCATAGTGAAGGAGGCAAGTGTAATACAAGTCTTATATAAATATTGGATGCCACAAAATTGTTTAAGGCATCAATCATTCATTCATTGAATATTCAATGGTAGTGTAAAGGGCTTTATGGTTGTGTCAAGTTCAAGGTTGGCACGATAGGTTGAATTTGCACTGGTTGAGTGAGAAGAAGAGAAATATAGGACTTATATGAGGCAAGCATGCAATTGATTCTGATGTTGGATAGTCAAATTTTGTTGGGAAATAGGCATAAGGAAGTATATCCTTAGACTCAATGTACATATGTAATAAAGTTATAGGCAGAAGGCTATAATTCCCTTGTTATATATCTATAACATTCTTCATATAATAAAATTAAGGCATCTACCTTGGGTGCCACCTATACACATGTGTAGTAGTCTCTTTACTTGGATGCATATTTTGTTCCTTGCAATGTATTACATTGCCTAAGTATTGAATAATTGGCTCTAAGTATGGGTATTGTTGGGATATTTTAAAGGCCATAGTTGGATATGTGCCTCCTATTAAATGAACCTAGATGAGTAGGACATAGTTGCATTTAATGGATTGTAGAAGTTAATAGTAGACCTTAAGTGAAGTGGAATGGTATAATTATAGTAGGTGTATGTTGGCCAAGCTACTGAGACAAGGTAGTGTTGTATGGCTTAGTTGTGGAAACAACATTTGAGAGTAACACATGTTTGCAAAGAAAAAATTGTGTAGATTGTAGGTCCATGACAACTTATCACCTAACTTGAGAAGTATGAAATTAGTGTAGAAACAAAACCATGAAATGTATAATAAAACATATGAAATAATTATAATTGCATATAGTTTTATATATGGAAAACAAAAAATATACAACATAAAGTGTCAATTGTCACGAACCTTGGAATATGAACTAACAATGAAAATTTATAGTCCTTTATTTCATGTAATAATATCTCTAACTAAGAGAGTGTGTATTTTGCTAATGTTTTTATTCACATCATTAATTTCATTAGGAGGCTCCTCCTCCTCAACCTCCTCCTCCTCCTAATTCTTTTCCCCTTCTTGATTGTCATCTCCATAACCTTGTAAATTAAATACCAATTATTCTTTATGTTAGAAGTCCACAATTAAATTACATAAAATTCCAAATACGTAATAATATATGAAAACTCAATGTACTTAGCAAAGTCGTAGTATATTTGTTCTACATTTTGGAGGGTTTTCTGACATATTTTCTGGTCTAATTTGTTTTGAATATGGCAGGGATTTCTTGGAGTCACAAGTTTTAGTTGTAAACTCTCCACAATCCAAGTGCCCGAGGGACTTTTCATATTGTTAAATCCATATATGTAGTCAAAATTTCATTTTAAACAACAAAAATTATGATTTGGCCCCAAAAAAATCACCAAATTCCAACCAAAAACTCCAAAATGTAGCATGTTTAGACAACACCCTTAAGAAATACTATGTTACCTATGTTGATTACATTGACTATGTCGACCGCAATCGACTAATGTGTGGGCCATAGTGGACTATAATTGACCGTTATCACTATGTTCAAAATAATGTTATACGTTGATTGCAAAATTGATTATTTTGACCATGGTTGACAATTATAAACTACATTGAGTATAATTTACTCAAGATATTATTATTTTTAAGCACTTAAACACAATTTCATTTCACATGGTAAGTATGCAAGACCAATCTTGAGATGCTTGCTACTTGTTTAGTATTTTATTTGGGGTCTCCTCTTAAACTAAAGCTTGTGATATAGACTTGAATGTGAGCTTAGTCTAATAACATCTAATCTAGAAAATATTTAAATTTTCTATATTCTTTAATGTTTCAATTTTTTTTAAATTTATATGCGAACATAAAGACATGTATCAATTAAGGAAGGATTTGAGAGAAGTTCTTAAGGCCATAAAGATATGTGCTTCAAGAACCATCCCATAAGTCAACAACTCAAAGCTTTAGAGGTTTTTAGGACTAGCCAAATGGCTACATTGTATGTATCAATTTTGTTAACCTTCGTATGCATAAGAGTCATATTTAGACATTTTCCATGTAACATTTATAGGCCTGAAGTTATGATCATACATAAGTGAGATATGGTTTTACCTTTTCAATTCACCAAATCTATATTTATAAAAGTTTCCCCTCATATTCCAAACATACTCCAACTATGTTTTACTTAGTATATCTACATATTCCTCTTCTAACTATATATAAAAACAAAATTTCAACAATAATTGAAAAGAAAATATCAAAATTAAAATTACAAAACATAACTCTTTGTAGACTTAAAAAACACATAACTTAGCATAATAGCCTTGTTTGCTTACTCTATGGGTGCATGGCATTTTTTGCAGTCAAGATTGTATCTAATTATTGGTAGTGAACACCACTTCTTTACTCTTTCATAATAGCACTCTTCCTTGTTTGCCTACTCTATGGGTGCAGGGAATTTCTTGGGTTCAAGATTGTTTGTAATTATTGCTCTTCTTCTTTACTCTTTTTTCATCTACTTTTTAATTATTTTTATTCAACTTTTTAAAGAAATAGTAGAATAATATCATGACTTCACATGGCTTCTTCCCATTGGCTTGATCATAGATATTTTTAAAGTATATCTCTCATTTGCCTTATATATAGTCATGTAAATTTACAAGCAACTTTTGAGGATGGAACATTTTCATATTCAAAATGTAGCACTGAGTCTATAACTTGTGTATGCTTTTCTGAAATATTTTTAAAACCAAAATGTATAACTTGTTTATACTTTTCTGAAATATTTTTAAAACCAAAATGTAGACCATTATTTGTTAATAATTTTTATTAATCATTTGGAAAACCTTTTTCCCCAACCAATCCTTCTTTATATTGCCTTCACCATGGAATTTAATCTTAAACATTATTGGCCCTCTTAAAAACATAACAGCAAACACTTCAAATTGATAACTACTTCAATATTTGAAGCATATTATTAATTTAAAACATAATATTTAATTTTTTATATAAAAATATGTCTATGAAGTAAATAGAGGGTGATGGGTATACTATTAAGGAATTCTATGATGTGAATGCCATTGGTTCAAAATTTCGTGGGCAAAAAACTAACCATGTTAAGGGTTGGTGTGGCCGAGACCGAGTGCGATCCCCGGGTGATTTAGATGACTTAGATGCCCCTGGGTCACGATTTCTCAAGCCAAAGGTTAAGTGTGTAATCATCTAAAAGTTGAAAATAATGGAGAGAGTTTGTTCCACAGTTGTGTGCGTGTCCTAGATTAGAGTAATTCCTATTTTCTAGGAGATAGTTTTGATCTCCCTAAATTGAATGTAAACTTATATATTTTTGATTTAGTGATTAATGAAAGGGCGTGGTATTGCTTGGGCAGTCTCCAAGTGTAGCTTGCTCACTTGTGAGCTGTTAGTTTCAGCGTGTAAGTTTATTTCCAATTTGTCTTTCCATTTTTTAATATGGTATCGGAGCTGGTGAGCCTTGGTGGCTGAGTTGAGATCCTTGGTGGCTAGATTGAGAGCCTTGGTGGCTGAGTTGGGTCTGTGGTGAGCCTTGGTGGCTAGGAGCCCTTACGGCTGAGATTGGAGAGTCTGTAAGAATTTGTGTTGAGAGCCTTGGTGGTTGGTTCAATTGCTTTTGTGACAGAGCACTGTTTTTTTTTAATAGATTGATCAGCACGATCCCGACAAGCAGAAGTCATGTTGATCAGCGTTGGCGGTGCACTAGGAAAGAGTGTTGATCAACACTGGTGAACAGTGATGCTACCTGTGCTGATGCAGAAAACCTACAAGAATTTTCGTCAATGCGACCTGAACTAAGGGGAAAGAGCATTGATGGTTTTTCCCTGTTAGAGGTGGCCCGAACCAGAAGTGCCTGTGTTGGTGGTCCTATTCACTATTTTTTTGAAGACCATTTGTCTAGAGTTTGATTCATAGATCGACTATTGCAAGGTCTGGAGTTAGATTCGTAGATTGATTGCTAGAGGATCTGGAGGTGGATCCGTAGATCGACTAGTTTGTCACAATGAATAACCAAATTACAGAGACGTACCTTAATGAGAGCAATAAGCTCGACGAGTCAAATTATGCCAACTAGAAGTTCAAGTTGCAGACATTGCTCGAGGGTTCGAGTGCATGGTCAATTGCAAACAGAGATGAAGTAAAGCCGACTACAACTGGAAGTACCACAACCGCATCAGTTCAAGATTGGGAAAAGAGGGAAAATAAAGCGAAAGTGTTGTTGAAGATGTCGGTAAAAGACAACATAATCCCTCACATCCGGGAATGAAAAACTGCTAATGACATTTGGGTGACACTCAAGGATTTGTATGAAACCAAAAATATAAATTGTTTGTTGTTTTTTAAGAGTAAGATTCTCTCCATTAGAATGGAGGAGAATGAATTCATTGCTGCATTCATCTCACGGATCAAAGAACTCAGAGACAAGTTGGGAGAGATAGGGGAGAAAGTGTCCAACACTAATCTTGTCACAATTACATTAAATGATATGATACAGGTTTATCAGATGTTCATGACAGATCTTGTGGCGAGGGAGAAAGCTCCCACCTTTGAACAATTGACAAGGATTTTGATGCAGGAAGAAGAGAGGTGTATGAATTTGAAGCCTCATAATGTAGATCTGGCGTTGGTGGCAAAGAAAAAGTTCTTCAAAGGGAAACGAGGAGGAGGACAGAAAGCAGAGGTCCATCCCTGAAAAAGCCATTTCAAGGTATGTCATCTACTAGAAATGATTCGGGAATTAAGTGTTTTTACTGTGGTACAACTGGTCATATTGCTAGAGATTGCTATAAAAAGAAAACTAATGAAACCAGACATAGACACAAGAGGCATCTAGGGAATTTTGTTGGCAAAGATCAGAATCATGATCTTAAATTATTTGTGTCTGATGCTGCTCTTTCTGTTAAGACCAATGAGGCTGAAACTTGGTTTGTGGATTCCAGATCCACTCATATGACAGGTAATAAACACTAGTATGAAAATTTTAAGGGACCAACAATGATGCCAACTTCTACCTTGGAGATGACAGAGCATATCAAATTAAAGGGTATGGAGATATTCTTATGATATTTCCTAATGGTAATATTAGGTGCATCTAGAATGTTATGTATGTACCTGGTATTAAAAAGAATTTGATACATGTCTCCATGATTGCATATCATAATTTAAAGGTAGAATTTTTCAAAACTTACTCGGTTATAATGGATTTTTTGGATCATCAGAAGTCGGTTGCATCAGGAGTATGAGTTGGAGGCCTATATATGTTGAATGCTACAAGCATGCCAAATCAAGCTTTAACTTCAACGAATATGATAACAGAGAATCTTTGGCATCAAAGGTTTGGTCACATCAACCTTCATGACTTATTTCTGCTACATAAACAAGGTTTGGTTGATGGACTTCCTGTTTTAACAAAAGTACATTTTGATTGTGAAGGATGTGCACTTGGAAAAATGCACAGGGATGAATTTCCCTCTATCTTGAATAGAAGAAAGAAATATATACTTGAAAGTGTGCATACTGATATATGTGGACCCATGCAGACAAGGTCCTTAGGTGGAGCTTATAATTTTTTTCTATTTATTGATTATTGCACTAGATATACCTAGGTATACTTTCTTGGAAGGAAAAGTGATGCTTTCAAATATTTTAAATAATTTAGGGATATGGTTGAAAAGCAGACAGGGAAAGTCATTAAAAATTTTCGCTCGGATTAAGGGTGATAATATTGGCTTGGAAACTTCATCAAATATTATAGAGATCATGGGATATCACAATATTTTACAGTACCCCACACTCCACAACAGAATGGGTTTGCAGAAAGAAAGAACAAAACTCTGGTGGAGTGTGCACATAGCATGATGAAAGGTAAGAACCTATCCAATGGTTTTTGGGCAGAAGCAATTAGTACTGCAATTTACTTAAAGAACATAAGTCCAACTAGGTGTCTTGATCTTAAGATTCCATTTGAGGCTTTATATGGTTTTAAACATGCATTTCATCACTTAAGAGTATTTGGTTCTAAAGCTTTTGCACTTATTCCTAAAGAGGATAGGAAGAAATTAGATGTTAAAGCTATAAAATGCATATTTGTAGGGTATTGTTCTAATTTCAAAGCATATAAGATGTTTAATCCATCTACTCACAAGGTATTTGTGAGTAGAGATGTTATCTTCCATGAACAAGTTGATGAAGGGAATAAGGACAGAAGTTATGAGGAGTGGCACATGCGTTCACTGATTGATGACAGCAATGATGAAGCCAAAGACAATCATTTACAGCAGCAACAACAACAAAAAGAGGAATCTAGTGATGTAGAAACATTCAACAGTCAAACTCCACTCAAAGGAGAGAAAGAAATCACACAGGACAGAATTGAGGCAAGTCCGCTACCAAGGAGATCAGGTAGGCAGACTCACTTACTTGCAAGGTACAAAGATTATGCTCTTATGACTAGTATTTTAAATTTTGTTGAGCCCGTGACTCATAATGAAGCAAATCAGTATGATGAATGAAGGTCGGCTATGAAAGAAGAGTATGAGTCCATAATTAAAAATAAAACTTGGGAATTAGTTGAATTGCCAAAAGGAAAAGAGCCCATAGGTTGTAAATGGCTATATAAACCTAAGTTCAAAGCAGATGGTAGTGTAGACAAGTATAAAGCTAGGTTGGTGGCCAAAGGGTACTTACAGAAAGAAGGAATTGATTATGAGGATACTTTTGCTACAGTAGCTAAGTTAAATACTATTAGGATGTTAATAGCTCTAGTTACAAAGTACCATTGGAGTTTACACCAGCTAGATGTGAAATCTGCTTTTCTAAATGGAGAGTTGAAGAAAGAGGTATATTAAAAACAAATTGAAGGGTTCATTAAAAAGGGGTAGGAACACTTGGTCTATAAATTAAAGAAGGAATTGTATGGATTGAAACATGCTTCCAGATCTTGGAATGAAAAATAGACTCTTTCTTCTTATAGCATGGTCATAAAAGAAGTAAAAATTATCCAAATATGTATACCATATTTGATTCAAAGGGGAATATTGTGTCAATTTCCTTATATGTTGATGATTTATTTGTCACTGGAAATTTTGGTGAATTGGTTGAAGAAATTAAAGTGCATATGTCACAAGTATTTGAAATGAAGGACCTTGCAGAACTGCATTATTGTTTGGGTCTTGAAGTCTAGAGGGATTTTTTCCAGACTT
Organism: Pinus taeda; assembly: GCA_000404065.3. Taxonomy (NCBI): domain Eukaryota; kingdom Viridiplantae; phylum Streptophyta; class Pinopsida; order Pinales; family Pinaceae; genus Pinus; species Pinus taeda. The sequence goes on along the minus strand of APFE030060416.1, from coordinate 92,474 downwards.
TTGTTACTAAAGGAAAATATGTCAGGGAATTGTTGAAGAAATTCAGAATGGAACAGTGTAAAGCTGCTTTAGTACCTATACAACAGAATGTTAAATTTCAAAGTGATGATGGTTCTAAAGAGGTGGATGTTAAATTGTGTAGACAATTGGTTGGAAGTTTGATTTATTTGACTACAACCAAACCTGACTTAGCATATTCAGTTAGTGTGTTGATTCAATTCATGACAAAACCTCTTGAAAATCATTAGGTGGCAACAAAAGGTGTCCTGAGGTATCTTCAAGGAACTATAAATTTTGGCATTAAATATATTGATTCTTTTGATATGAAACTGACAGGCTATTCAAATTCAGATTGGGCTGGAGATTTGAACGATAAAAGATCTATAACTGGGTATGCTTTCAGTATTGGGTCTTGGGTCATTTCTTGGAGCAGTAAAAAGAAAAGTATTGTATCTTTATCATCAGCGGAAACAGAGTATCAAGTTGTATGTGAAGCCACTTGTGAAGCAATTTAGTCAAGAATATTTCTTCATGATGCAGGAGAAGAACAAAAGGACGCTACAGTGATTAAAAGCGACAACCAAAGTTCAATCAAGCTAGAAAATAATCATGTTTTTCGTAAAAACACAAAACATATTGATACTCAATTTCATTTTGTTAGAGAAAAGGTTCAGTCCAAATATATTTTTATTGAACATTATAACACCTATGAAAATGCAGTTGATATCTTCACCAAGCCTCTTGGGAAGATTAAATTTGAATTGTTAAGGGAGATTTTAGGTGTGCAAGTGAATCCTTTCTCTATTAAGGGGGAGAGTTGAAAATAATGGAGAAAATTTGTTTCACGATCGTGTGTGTCCTAGATTAGAGTTAGTTCATATTTTCTATGAGATAGTTTTCATCTCCGTACATTGAATGTAAATTTATATATTTCTGATTTAATGATTAATGAAAGGAAGTGGTACTGCGTGGGCAGTCTCCAGGTGTTGCTTGCTCACCTATGAGCTGCTAGTTTCAGTGTGTAATTTTATTTCCAATTTGTCTTTCCATTTTTTAACACTAAAGGCTCACACAACTCAGCAAACAAATACATACATATATATATATTTATATATATATATATATATATATATATATATATATATATATATATATATATATATATATACATATACATATACATATATACATATATACATATAATCATATACATATATACCATATACATCTATATATTATAATATATATATAATATATATATATTATATATATTATATATAATATATATATATTATATATATATATATATATATACATATATATGTATATATATATACATATATATCTATATATATATACATATATATCTATTAATATACATAATATGTATATATATGTAATATGTATATGTATATATATATTATATATATATATATAATATATAATATATATATATATATATAAGTGACATAAATAATGGAATAAATGTAAATGGAATCATATTATTTTTAGTATCTAATATTACTTGACAGAATTATAAGAAACTTTGTTTTTTCTAATGATTATTTTATGAGAAAATCCAAGGTATGTTTTCCCACATTTATGAACAAAATCTCTAATAAACTTGTCAATATAGACTACAACACCTCGTATAGGAAGATTTGAAACAAACACTTGCTAGTATAGAACTAGCTCAATGTTGGCTTCATTGGTGACAATCAGTTGAGGTAACCCATTGTACTAATAAATTTTAATTGGAAAGAGTGGAGACCACTTGAGTGAGGCTTGAGAGTTTAGTTTTTTTTTTTTTTTTTTTGAACGATGCTTAGGATGGCCATGTTAACCTATGTTGTTACTATTGTCATTTTGACTTGGTTTCCAATTTTCTTGGCTTTAGAGGAGACCAAAGGGACGAACACTTTAAGAGGAGATGACCATACGTTGCAAGCTTATTATCAAGTTTAGTGATATCACTAAGTTTTGTATCTTTTGGGATTTTATTGGAAAGGCATTAGGTCCAAGCCAATGAAATCCATTAGATATAAGTTTGAAGGATTTACAAGATCTTTTAGTGGAGGCCAATCATGTGGAGGAAAGATGACTTCAAGCTTGGGGTGTTTATGTCATTTAGGATGTTGGGTATCCATCTCATCAACTTCAATCATCATATTTTGGGGAAAACACATTTATTTTAAGACTGACATCTCATGATTTTTTTGTTTTCCCATATTCATATTCTTATCTATTTTCTACCAAAATGATTGGAGGAAGCTTCTAGTAGAAAATAAATGTGTATTGAATATTAAATCAAATAATTTCTCTCTTAAATATATGATCATAATTCTCAAGTAAAAATGACCTAACATGTGCTCTTAAACTACTTGCCTTCTTATCATTATTTGACATAAACATCAATTATTTACAATCGAATAAAGAGTGTACAACAACAAACCAAGTGTAAAGAATATATTTGGACCAATATACCTCAAGGTTTAATAATGCTTGATTATGAATCCATATATGGGTGTGTCAAAGTGATGAATGTCACCTATATGTTGAGAGTTATATTAACGCTGCATATCGGCTATAATTTATGCAAATAGGAAAATATATTTGCCACCATTTTAAACTATTTTAAAGAGCTCTATTATTTTTTGTTTATTTTTTACCTAGAAAAAACTATTATGCACTTGTGCAAATGACAAAGAAATGTAAGATTATCTCACGGGCAAGAAAAAAAAATGCATATACATTATTAACCTCTTTAATGTTTGTAACACAGTGGAAAGATTCAACTAGCAAAGCAAGGCACTTCAAATGAATGGATGAGGTTTTTGCAATAATTTCTTTTGTTCATGTAATCATAGTGGATATGCTTTTAATACCTATAGCAATAAAAATTGTAGACATCAATATTATCATGAATCTTGAGCCAATCACATGAATAAGGGTGATGAAGACTTTGGTGACATCTACAAGCTATCAATAAACCAAAAACAAGGGCAAGAAAGACTAAAACCATATTTTTGCATCAAGGATAGACTCCTCTCTAAATTACACAAAGGGAAGCTTTCCCTCTCACTTTTTTTCTAGCATTGATGATTCTTTTGTCTATTCTTGTATTGATGTTTCCTTGATGGATTTCAGCATGTAAATATTCATTTCTGTGTGTTACTATGTTGATGCGAGGGCATTTCATGGATGGTTTTAAAGATTCTTTTTCATATTTTGGTGGATGTTATGCATGGAATAACTATGTAATGGTTCACTTAATAAATCATATAACGTTCTAGATCATATTTGATTGAATAAAAAGAATACCTTTAAATCACATTTGCTTAAGAATTTTGAAAAATAAAAAACCTATTTTTTTTGGTAAAATCGCTTACCTAGTCAGCAATTTTCTTCCTCTCTCCATCGTCTCTCTACACTCTACTTATGTGAATTCTCCCTCTCTGTGATTATCTTTTTCTTCAACTCATTTCTTCTCTTATATGCTCTTCCCGACAACCCTCTTTTATCTACGACAGAAAAAACAAAACCCTAACTTGGGATTTTAAAATTTAATTTAGTTGATTATTGTTATCTATGTTACTATCATAACTTCCCAAGTAACACAAGTTACCATATATCATGTTAATGTATAATGAGGGGGTTAATGGACTATGAATATGTCAAGGGGCTAATTAATGGGTCAAGGGTAGGTGGTTAGTTGTAACATGTCAGATACATAACCAATTGGTTAATCAATTACTATATTAATTGTGGTTAACAATGGCCAACCATGATTAACAATGATCAACAATGGTTAGGGTTAGGTACCTAGTTGTGACAAGGGAGCTAAGTTGATTAATGGTCAACATTGGATAACATAGTTAAATATGGGTTATCGAGTTATAGGCAAGTAGGTAATTATTGTATTGACCATGGTTAAAAAAGGCCAATGGTGATGCACCGTAATCAACAAGGTGCATGACCAATGGTTGTCAATAATATTCAATATTGTAAATGAAGGTGGAGGGTTGATGGGTTGATGGGTTCATTGGGTTAGGAGGTTGTGTGTGATGGGACTATTGGGATACATAATGAATGCGTTAGTGGAATAGAAGTGGGCATAATGTTAGTGTGTGATTGGGGTAGGACTTAATGGATCAATGCAATGATTGTGGTTAACCATGGTGAAGATGATTCAAATATAGTCATTATGTTAAAGATGATTCCACCATGGTTGAAAACACTCAACAAAGGTTGATATGCCCAATGATGGTTACAAGTTAGTGATTTCATGAGATTAGTGAGTCAAGGGTTTATGGTGGGTTAGTTGGTGGGTCAAGGGAAGGTGGCTAGTTATTATAGGGAAATGACATTGACTAATAATTAAAATTAAACAAGGTCAACATGGATGAGGTGTTTATAGGTGAGTGGGTAATTACTAGATCAACCATGGTTAGAAATGTTTAACCATGATCATCTATGGTCCACCATGGTCAAACGTGGTAAATGGTGGTTAACAGTGGTCAATATGGTCAAAGATATTGGAGTGTCAACAAGTTAGTGGGGTCAATAGGTTAGGAGGTTTTAAAGGGATGGGATTGTCCACCTACATGGCTAATGGATTAATGGAATATAGGTGGAATATTACAACCCACCATCCAAGTGATGTCTCTTATTATCCTTGAGTTTCCAATTTGAAATAATCTATGTATTTAAGCATAGCAAAAATTCATCAAAACGTAAAGTTACCAAATTAATTAAGCCTTAATCATATTCATAATGTATAATTATAACAAGGTTTAGTGGGGAGACAAACAACAAGAAAAGGATGTTTGCTAATGGGTCATGAGTTAATATTTGTCAATGTGGATAAGATGAATTGATGAAACTTATGGGTTCTACTGGTATAAGTTTAGAATCAATGAAAAATGTGTATATGTGGCAAGGGTGGGAAATTGAAATCCTTGACATTTTAATGTAGGGTGGCATTTATAACTTCCAATAAATAAGCATTAAACATTTATTAATACATAAATAATATTATTAAGTGAAATTTAATGTCTAAATTTAAGCCCTAATCTAATCACCACCATTATCCTCTATCTACATGGTATTTAATATCTAACATTTGCATCTAGATGTAAAGTGGAAGCATGGACTATATTATGGTTTTGTTATATTAGATGTTGCACATTGACCCCATGCCCTCTTGCGAAGTGAGATTTTTGTGTATTATTCATTTTCTTTTGTTAATATAACATAGATGTTCCATTCACTTATTTTCTTTTTTGAATAAAACTAGTGAATTTGAATTAGTAAAATTTGTCCCAAGAAGCCACAATAAAGATACAACATAAATGTAGAAGATAAGTTTTATCCAAAGGAAGCAGTTCCAAAAATTGTGGCTTTGAAATTTCCTAGTCCTTGACTAGTACAATTTGATACAAAAATTCAAAACAAAGGGTTGTGGAGTAAACCTTGTAAATACTCTTAAAACTAAGAATACAAAACACTTCGTTAAGTGAAACGTGGAGGAATGAAGGGCCATCAACCTTTATTCTTATCCTTATCTTCTCCTTGAATTGGTTCATTCAAATTTGAGACAACTTGGTTGTCAAGAGACAATGATGTTGTATCGAAGAGGCATGAGTGAGGAGGCTAATGTCAAGAACCCAAGTGAATTGTTTGAAATTCTCCAACCATGTTGTGAATTGTGAAATTTCATATTTTATACATGAGGTGGAGTGGCTACACATAAGACAATGTTTAGCAGAAAGTCCACACGTGCTTCCAACTTCATGATTATAACTTGGAGTCTACAATACTATATGAATAAGTTGTACATGTCCTTGATTGTTTGAGATAGAGGAGACCAATTGGATGATGGAATCTAAGCTGCCATGGGAAATAGAGTAGCGAACATTGAAGGAGATGAGTTAGCAAGAACCATAAAACTAAGAGTTTTAAAAGCACAAGTAGAAGAGGATGAGGAAAGAACAAAAAGTAGATGGATTGTCACCTAACAATAAGGGAGGATTACCATATTGGTTTGAGGAGACAAGCTCTAGGGCCACTCACAGCAATGATGAACCCTTTAGACAAGAAAATCTAACATCTCATGGGAGATTTGAAATGAGATATGGGAGAGACATGTGAGAATTACATGGATGACACTAGAATCCTTTGACATAGACTAGTGCGGTAGAGGGGAGTTAATATTGGTGTGTTGGGTTGTGTTATATTCTTTCCACGACTAGCCCACATAGTTGACGAAGGGTTAGAAGGGGGGAGGTCACAAGGGGTTTGAGGGGTACCCGTAACCCTACTCTATGGGGTCGGAGGCACACCCTGGAAAATTTTGGTTTTGGACCCTATGTTAGGTTGGGCAGACCCACCTATGGTTTTGTGCATGATTTTCGCACATGGTTTTGGATGTGATGGTTTTTCGCTCCATGGTATTGGATGCTTCAGCATGTATAAATATGTATTGTAACATTGAAAGGAATATAATTAAAAATCAAGTTGGTAGTCCCGATTTTGGGATCCAGGGGAAAATCTTTGTGTATATGTGTTTTATGTGTTAT
>APFE030060416.1:59514-80020 GCA_000404065.3 Pinus taeda | reverse complement strand
AAGCAAGGAAGTAGTTTGGTTGCAGAGATTGTGTTCAAGTATGGGGTTAGTATAGGAAGCTATAAGGATAGACTATGACAACCAAAGTGCAATTTTCTTAGCAAAGAACCCTGCATATCATTCAAAGAAAAATCACATTGATGTTCAGTATCACGTTGTGAGGGATATGATAGAAGACAAAAAGGTGTTGCTGATAAAGGTGGACACTTTAAAGAATACTACAGATGCATTGACAAAATCTGTGAGCTCTGAGAAGTTCTCTTGGTGTATAGAAACAATGGGCATTGCAGGGGTGGATAAATGACTAAGCCCTCTTGTGGCCCCCTGTGGAAAGAAAACAACAAGTGGGAGAATGTTGGGTTGTGTTATATTCTTTCCACGACTAGCCCACGTGGTTAACGAGGGGTTAGAGGGGGGGAGGCCACAGGAGGTTTGAGGGGTACCCGTAACCCCACTCTATGGGGTCGTCGCATGATTTTCGCACATGGTTTTGGACGCAATGGTTTTTCGGTCCATGGTATTGAATGCTTCGGCATGTATAAATATGTATTGTAACATTGAAAGGAATATAATGAAAACTCAAGCTAGTAGTCCCGGTTTTGGGATACAGGGGAAAATCTTTGTTTATATGTGTTTTATGTGTTATGCTCTTGCATTGTTTATTTTATGTGTTTTAGAATTCGTATGCAAGTAATTTTTGTACAGGGTTAAAACTTACATGGTGTAGGGGAAGCTAAGAACTAGCACGTGGAGACCTCACACATGCATTTTCAAGTGATAAGAACTCATCATGGAACGTGTGATATGGAGCATACCCCATTGACCATGAGAACTCCTTTGACCACTCAGAGGGCCATGTTGGTGTGAAGGTTAGCTTCCTAGTTATTATTTCTCAATACATGAAAGAATTTATCATGTGTAAGGAATGGTGGGCCTCTCTAATTCAGTGGAGCGTCCATTTGAGTTGAGTATGAAGGGGAATTATTTTTTAATCTCCAACGATGATAAGATATTGGTTGTACTGAGAGGCAGTGAGGAGGATACCATAATATAGGACATAAACTTCTACTCGGTTGTTTGAAGGTAATCCAAGGTTCCAAGTGAAAGAGAATACCATATGTTCACCTGGATTGAATAGCACCCTTCCCACACATACCAACCCATTTTCATTCACTTTAATATATAAGTGTAGAGGACATTATTGACAAACCCTCATTAGATATATATCCTTGCAAATGAATGAATAGGTAGGCACATGTCATTAATTTGATTCTTCCTTTAAAATTTAAATGTATTTAACATTTGAAGAAACACACCAAATGGTTGTCACCATGATGACCTCGATATATAGAATTAAACATTACTTTTGATCCCTAACATGTTGGTATGATTAGATTCCAAAATATAAATAAGACAATTGGGAACTATAATTTCACTACTACTTTCTAAATACATACTTGGAGTTATAATATAAGAAGTTTGATACAAGATTATTTTGAAGAGAAAATTCTAATAAAAGTCAATATTAATTATATTGAAATGTTTATAATGTGACAATATTATCCTTAGTTTTATAGATCATTTTTTCTTATCCTTTTTTATGCCCAAAGGACAAAGCACTCAAAAAATATAATTTATCATACATCCAAATACGATTCAATTTACATTGATAATTATTATATAAAGTTGTATGCATTGACACAATATTTTAAACTAAGCCTATCAAGTAACATTTTGCATATAGTTATTCATTAGGGTTTCATACTTGTCAAATCATGACTGCAATTGTTATTGTTTTGTATACATTTTGTTTGGGGCTATGATTAATGGACCAAGACATTACTTTCACATATTTTCCATGTAACAACCTCAGCTAAAAATCCATGTAATAAAGTTAATAAAGGCAAAATAAGACCAAGGTCATGGGACACGTCTTCCAAGCTAAATATTGGGAAAAAGCATAGTGATGGGGATCACTTGTGATTAATTAATGGCTATGGAAATTGGTAGGGGCAATGGAAAAGGAAAAGAGGCATTGATTGGCATTGATTTATTAAATATTATAAAATAGGAGAAAATGAAGGTGAAAGGTAACAAAATTGCATGTGAGGAAAATTGAAGGAAAATAAAGGCTTAATGAGCCTTGGTATTGCAACATAAATGTTGCAACTCCCAATACTGCCAACTTTGATTATATACATGGGGTTCGTACAAACTTAAAAGGTATCGACACTAAATGTGCAGCATACAATGTGTCCTTCCTCCATTGTCGTGACGTAATGGAGTGAATGTAATGAAATCAAATCCTAAACTAATTGCAAAAATGGAAATGCTCGAAATGGAAACCTTTACCTATTGCACGAAAGAAAATAAAAGGAAAGCAAACCTATTATAATTGCATAAAGCAAATATCATGAACTAAATATCAATCATTACATTTCAAAGAGTTTAGATTCATTGACAGAGTTCATTGGATGTAGTAATCAAGAAAATCATCATTGTGTTATCCATTTCATAAATTTGTTCATTAACCCAAATTGTTGAGATGTTTTGTAGGGTTAAAAGGCAAGTCCTAAGTGGTCTTTAGTCTTCCCTAATCATTGATTTGGAGCCTAGGAGTGATGATTCAACCCTAAGGGACAAAAAACAAGTTTTTTGATCAAATATGGGCAAGTATATACATGTTGGAAGAGTGCTACAGGAAGTTACAGATTTGCTACAGGAAGATATATCTCACCGAATGACAAAGAAAGTCGAATCCAAATTGGATGGGACAAATTTTATTTTTGAATAGGATGTCTTAGGTCTCCATTCCAAGTGTAAACACTCAAAAATACCCTTATTAAAACATGCTAAAAAATAACAGAAAATTACTAGTCTAAAATCTAGAAATTCGTGAACTAGTGAGCTAGTTAATCTATCAAATGCCTAACCTAATTAAGTGAAAATTCAATGGGCTAAATTTTTTTATTAGCTGGAATTTTTTTGTGATCTAATTCAAGTGGAATCAACTTAATAGAAGCCCGTTGACATGTTCTACAAAATAGCATAAACTTACTACTATTTGCCACAAGGGACTTCCAGAAATTTAGATTTGGGAATAAGCAAACTAATCCAAGTAGATAAATGATTACTATGAACTTTAAAAGTTGTTCCAAGGATGAAATAATGTTTGTGATCCTACAAAATAACTTACTTCACCCATTTACCTCAATCCCACAACAAGAAATCATCAATACTAAATGCAGAAATAGAAAAAAACAAGAACAAGAAATGCATGTGAATAAGAAGTGAAAGGAAAAAAAGTAAATGATACAAAAGCACTCTGAATCTCCTAAGATGGTCAAGCCCAAGGAAACTCAAAGTCCTATGAAGGAGACCAAGATTTAGAAGTTGAACATGGCACCAATCTTCATTATTTCCATCAATACAATTACATCCCTGCAAGAAATGAAAGTGGAGTTGCAAAAATACGAGTTCTCTCCACAAGAAGACTAAGAAAAATCAACCCCTAGAGGAAAATTAAACTTGGTACTTATAAAAAAATTATTAGGAAGCATTCTCCTCCAATAGTGGATCTCGTTCCCAACACTAGGAATCTGCATTAAATGACAGGGAACACATTCATGTATTTTCTGAATCATTGGAGCTCCAAAATTTGTGCATGATTTCATGATATATTGTTGATTTATTATTCAATTTTGATCCTCCTGTAGTAGGGAGAAAGTCCCTAAATTATCTCCTCCTCCAAATCTTCATAATCTGCCCAATATTCTCACAATATTCCACAAAAATAAATAACATTAGGCACAAATATGCAATTATCGATAAACCTTTAGAATGAACATATTAAAGTTAAAAATACATTATCTAATGCAAAAAGAGAGGTTTAATGTGTTGAATGATGGTCATATGGTCCTTAATTTATGTCTAATTTGGAGGCCCATCATACCCCCTACTAAAAGTATTGTTCATCCTCTTAGCAACTTAGTGACCTCATTGTGCCTCATTCATGGCCCTGGTGGCTCTCTCTTGTACATTCCTGCCTTTTTCCCCTTATGCAAGATGGGTTCTTGAGGATTTTTCAGTTTGGAAATGTCTTCCACATCCTTTTCCAATCTCCTGCTACCTTTTTCCACCATTTGGACACCTCTGAAACCCTCAAAACCCCCTTACATGAGATCCTGTAGCAATACAGAGCATCATGTAGCATACCTATAGCATTATCTAGCACATCACAAAATCTATCAAATCTTGACTAAAATTTCACCTCATGCTTAATTTTTTGCCTCTTACCTTTCTATAACATCTTCTAGGCTTTGGACAAAAGCTAGAAAGGGATTAGAGACCTCTTGAAAAGCCTCTTTTCATCATTGTGATTTGAGTTCTATTTTGATGATGAATGCTCTCCTACCTTTTGTTTCCTTATTCTTCTCTTTTGTGGCCTAGATGATTTCCTAATGGGCTTTGGAGTTATCTGTTTTTATTAGGTCTCTCTTAAGCACTACTATTTTGGTCTTTAGCACAATTTGTTCCTTTCTTCATTCTTCCTCCTTGAGTTTTTCTTTTGGCTAATTTCCCTCTTCTCCATATTCTTCTACTTATTCATTAGCTTCTTCTTCTCTTTCTTCTTGGTTGTGGGGTTTTTATGGTTAGATCCACCTCCCATAGCCTTCAATACAACTTTCCAAAGTTGGAAAGGAAACTATCTATTTATGCTAGAAGTTTTAGATATTCCTGTGTAATGAAGGTTTTTATGACAGAGGAAAAAAAACAGCTTTATTTTATTTCCTGGAGGAAGGATGATTTCATTCTTACTCAAAAATAATTGCAATTCCCCTTCTTATTAGGCTCAATTCAAAGGAAACATCCATATTTCATTTTATTTTTATTGGTAAACATTTATCAAAAGTTTCCCATAGGATGCACTACTGAAAAAATGAAAATCTTTGCAAGCTTCTTGTTCACATATGGAAAGGATAAATATGTATTTACCCTTGCCTTGGGTGTTGTCCTTCGAATCCTAAGGTTTGACAATTAAATTACTCAAAATCAGGGTCTTTTGCAACAACTTTTGCCTTCTTGTAGCATCTATGTTTTTCCTATAGCACACAATCTGTCTTTCCTGTAACAACCCTGTTTTTCCTATAGTAGCTCTATTTTCTCCTGTAGCAGCACAGAATCATCTTGCAGCTGGTCAGTCTTGGCTCTTGAGGTGTCTTGCTTTCTCTATGAGGCTTGGTTCGCTTCCCCTTAGTTTGGATGGAGGTTATTCCTTCAATATGCTCCTTATTTCCCTCCAATTCTTCCTTTTGCTGACAGGTCAATTTATTAATTATGATTACAGTTGCTAAGAGAGGTTGAGGCTTCTGACCCATACTTAGCTTATAAAACCTCATTTCTTATGCATTGACAACAAATTTCTAGCTATAATACACTCAAGAGAAGAGGTGAAAAATATTGCATACATGTAACTTATGGTTGCTGGAGGGGCATGCATACTATTGTTGAGTTGTTGATAGATCCATGCTTCTTTGCAAGTGATAATTCCCTTTGTTTGTTTCAGCATATGCCTTCATAGCTCGATGATTCTTTGACTAATATGGTTGTTGTGTGCAAGTTTCTTTCTAGTGTTAAATCTACCGTTGGTGGAGTGGATGAGTGATGAAAGTGGTGTTGGGGGACCTCTCTCAACCTTCCCTAAAGAAGACATGACCTTTTGACCCCTTTATCAAATCAAATTGCCCCTTGTAGCTTGTTCTCTACCTGTAGTGCTACAGGATCTTCCTGTCGCAATTTCAGTCTTCCTGTAGCAATCTTGTTTTATACATATCTCTCAAATGGTAAACTTGATTTATCTGAAATGTTTTGAGCATGTTGCCATCATCCTTATGCACCTCCCCATAAAAAAATATTGGCCAATGGATGCATGAATATCGAGAAAAATAAAAATGGTTGTAGGTGATGGAGATCGATTTCTCGAAAAATGTGCACTGGAATTTGCTGAAATTGTTTGAGCATGTTACCATCATCCATATGCGTCTCCCCCTTAAAAAAAAATAGAAAATGGATGCATGGTTTCCAAGATATGACAAAAATAACTCTATGCTTTGTGTATTTTGGCTTCCTCTAGCAAAACAGAGCCTTCTCATAGCATTTTAGGATAGCAAGGAAAATGAATGGGAAAAGCCTGGGAATGATGGGTAGATGGTGGAAATAGATGAGGGTGATGGGTTGGCATGGCCTTTGGTCCTATTATAGCATCTGAGCAAAGGAGGAGAAAGTCTGAATTTGACTTCTTTTGACTAGGCTTGTGATCAAATTTTCTTTTGGTAGCTAACTTGTTTTTGTTGCTTGCAAAGGTTGGAGAGCACCTGCATTCATGAGAGAGAGATACATGGAGCAAAGCTTTTTTTATTTTTCTTTTTTTTCTTCTAGGTCCACTAGTCGCCTAAATGAGGTTTTCAACTAGTAGGCCTGCCTAGGCGCCTCAAAGGAGGTTTTTACCAAGGATCTTTTCTTTTTTCTTTTTTTCCAACCCATTGACCGCCTCATGGAAGTTTTCAATCAATGAGCCAATCAGGCGCCTCAAAAGAGGTTTTCACCTGAGATTTTATTTTTCTCTTTTTCATTTTTTATTTATTTTTCTATCCTACTCTACTTGAAAAAACAAAATCATTTTCAAGTGTAGAAATACTTCCAATGAAGCCAAGTGCACATCGAGATGACAGCTAAACTCATGTGTAGGCTTGAAATATATGCTTTGACATGTACCTGAATTTAAGATACCAAATGATTTGATTGTAAACGGATCAAGAATCATTGAAGAAGAGTATGTGGTTGCAAATTACTGATTGCCTAGAACCATATTTCAATATAGTTTTGATGCCCCTAGTCCACTTGCTGATTTGGATCATCTTGGATGTCTTATTCTTCCATGAAATTAAGATCTTATTCTTTTTGTTGATTATTCTCTTGAACACATAGAGGATCTTATGGTAAACATGAGGGAACTTTCTCAATCCCTAATTTTGATGTCAGCTCTTCATCAAATGCAACCCATGATTCTTTGGTCTTCTCATTTGAATCTTATTTTTTTGAATGTTGTCCTTCAATGACATCAAGAGGATCTCTTTTCGCAATACTCTTCCTCAGCTAAGATGAATACCATTTAGATCAAGAAGATAGATTTGTAAGTGTTGTACCTCAACATTGTAAGTGGGCTGAGCTACTTCATTGTGTGGGTTTGGAAATGGTGGTACAGGTAGTTGAGTGGGAATGGATATTTGAGATGGATGTGGTTGGGGTTGGTGTTGGGATTGGGGTTGGGGTTGTGGTGGAGGTGGATGGTAGGGATAACATGGAGTTGGGTATGGAGGATATTGTGGATGGCTCCCATAATTTCCTTGCCAACCTTGTTGCCAATATTGGTTTTTGGGTTGAGATGGCCAAGGTTATCAAGGAAACGGTGTGTTCCACTTACTTTGAGATCGATGTGCATAAACTTGAAAATGTGAATTAGGCTCTTGCATCATATCAGGTTGAATAGGTTGCCATGGTCCTCTTGGAGCTACATAACATAGCTGCATTAGAATTGATTTGCTCCAGTGTCCTCTTGGTGAACTTCCTTCAACCTTGGTAATGAGGGGCAATATTTAACATCGTGTGATTTTGCATGGACAACACAAATACCAACATCTTCTTTTTGCTTATTTTGTATTCTTAACATTTCTACGCGTTCATTTAGATTTCTAAGAATTTATGTTTTAAAGTTATCAAGAAAATTTCCAAGTTTAGCTTGACTTACCAATCTTGATGTTGATTTACTTACTCTTGCCCTTCCTCTTGATATGTGTTTGTGTGTTTCACAAATTTCTTCAAATGATAACTAGTATACATCATCTCTACTCATGAGATGAAGGATATCAATCCGCTCATCCCTAATTGTTTTAAGTAAGAGGGTTTATAGTGTGTCTAATCCTAAATGATGTAATTTTTCCCTCTTAACATTATACATTAACCTCTCTATTAGATCCTCAAGGCTCTCATCTTATTTTTTTATTCATTCTAAATATTTCTTCTTTAAAATCATGATCTTTATATTTTTCTATAAATATATTTTGCATATCATTCCATGATCTTATTAAATTAGTCCCTAAACTCATGAACTATTTAAGAGCTCTATCCTTCAATGTTGTCAGAAACAATTTCAACTTTTAGGTGTTTAGTAAGTAACCATAAGATCTACAAAGGATTTCAAATTCAAATAGAAAATTTCCCAGATCCTCTGACCTTAGACCATGGAAGTTGGGAAGAAAAGATGGAGGGATGTTCTTCATATGCACACTCACATTAGTATCTTGAATGGGAAATCCAAGAATATCTTCTTCATTGTCATCATCTCCTTCCATTTCTTCTACCTTCTCCGTCACCTCCTGTTCTTCTTCCTGCAAAAGTGGATGGTAATGTGGCTCTAACTGCACCACATGATCAAATGGAGGGGTTAGTATTGGAGAAGTTTTTTTAAGTTTTTTTTTTAATAAGAATGCTACTGCAATGCAATTTTATATTTTTGAAAATAAATATGCCTAATGCAAATCTTTTTTGTTTTTGCATAAAGTAAAAGTAATGAATCAACTAAGAAAGAAAACAATGAATACTTTGACACCTCCTCGGCAATGGCACCAAAAAGTGATGATCCTCGGTATTGCAACAAGAATGTTGTAACTCCCAAGGCTACCAACTTTAGTTATCGACCCAGGGTTCATACAAACTAAGGAGGTATCTGCACTATATGTGCAGCATACAATGTGTCATTCCTTCATTGTCATGATGTAATGGAGTGAATGTAATGAAATCAAATCCTAAACTAGTTGCAAAAATGGAAATTCTCAAATCTTCATAATCTGCCCAATATTCTCACAATATTCCACAAAAATAAATAATATTAGGCACAAATATGCAATTATCCATAAACCTTCCTAATGAACATATTAAAGTTAAAAATATATTATCTAATGCAAAAAAGAGAGGCTTAATGTGTTGAAGGATGGTCAGATGGGCCTTAATTTATGTCTAATTTGGAGGCCCATCAAGGCCTCAATGATAAAAAGGCTTATGAGGATCAGTTCACAACTTTTGTTGGTTCAAATTTTTTCATTGTGATAAGCTTTTGCCAATTTTAGCTTAGAACTCTCTCTCTATTCTCTCTCTCATACTCTTGCACACTTAGAGTTTCTTGGAGTATTGTGGCATACTTTGGATTTGGAGAAAGAATGCAAAGGAAAAGCAGGAAAATGCAAGGGGATAGCGGGATCAGCTGCTACAAATGGATTTCTTTCTAGGTACCAAGTTTCATGTATGATTTCCTTGCTAGTTTTGGCATGCATGGTATATTCATGTGGTTATTTGGTTATTATCTGTCATTGGCCTGGAGGATTTCCTGGATTGATAGTGATTTTTCCTAACCATGTCATTTCATGGATATTCATGGTGTTGTGGGTTTCCCACTTGATTGTTTTCTTATTGGTGCTCATGCTCCTTATGGTTGTGGGTTGATTTACTAGTTCCTAGAACTTTGGTTGGACAAACACTCTAGAGCCCTGCAGCAGTTGTCAGTTGAGTTACTAGTCCTGGAGTCAGGTTGGAACAAATGCTCTGGATCCTTGGACAACTCGCGGTAGAGACTAATTTAGTGATGGTTAGTGATGTCCAATTGTGAGGTGGAATCACTGGTTAAGGGTTAAGGTGGTTTAGACTATGGAATCTTTGGTTTGGTTCTACCTGGTTTATTCCATGAGATCCCACATTCATGCTTAGAATATGGCACGGGGGTGATTGGTTGAAAGAGAGATTTGGTTCAACCTAGTCTATGGTCGGTTGGTACGTGGAAGTCCTTGACTTGGTTGGATTTTGTGTATGTTAATAAGAGTTATTTTCCTCTTGTATTTTATCAGTAAATGTACTTGTTATTATGTGGCTTTGATGGTCTTTATATCATTGTTATTACTATGGTTATATGATGGTTATAAGCATGGTTTTAGGACAGATTTGTAGTTATGGCTCTTATGATGTTTTGATTTGTAAATGAATCGTTATTGAGTACATGAGCTAATAGATGTTATTGTAGCTATGAAGAGACACAATTAAACCTTCTTGATGATTCTCAGATAAGTATCATACCCTTATGTTTAAATATGCATTCATGACTTGTAGATTACATGTTCAGAATGTGTTTGACAAACTGTTTGCCATGGTTAAGCCTGGATAGGTCAATTTCTTGAATAAGTTTTGCATTAATGGTTTTGTCCTTGTGTCATGCATCATTATGGAAATTCTTATCAAGTTATGGGAAGAGGTCTAGGTACTAGACCTAAAAAAGTGTCTCAGATTTCGAGGTCGCATGTTCAAAACTGGGAATCTAGATTGCAATCACTGGGAGGCAAGGTTATATATATGACTGGAGGGTTACAGCTTCTGGCTTGCCTTTTTATGCAAGCAACTAGGAGTCCATATCCCTAGAAAAGAAATTTAGCTAAGGGTTTAGGCACATGGAGTTGTTATTTGTCTCTCAAAGGTCTTGTAACTCCTGAGGAAGTTCAGTAACGTTTCAGTTTGTCGACTCCACTTCCTTAATGAAGCTAGGAGTTTGGGTCATGTCATAGTAGCTCCTCCTCTCATGTTTATCCTGGAAGGCCAATGAAACTGGGTAGATATGGGAGGGGCAGTTACAGAGTGGTATCAAAGCTCTCAAGTTCAACACTCGGACTGGAAGGGTGGAATGTGTTTGTCTTGCGTGCATGTAGGTTGTATATGTGCTTGTTATGTATGCATGGTGATGGTCATTGTTGCAGTTGTTTCATCATGTAGAATTTTATGATGTTGATGTTGAAATGATTGATATGATGATTTCATTATATATAACCCATGTTGTGCTAATTTGGATTGATATTGTAAACGAGATAGCTTCACCTGAACTTCACTGAGGTACGTTTGATGTGAGTTTGATTATGGTTGTATTTCGTTTATCTGGCATAGTATGTTTGCAGAAGAAGGATCAAATATGACAAGCAAAATGGTCGACTACAATTCATGTGATTCTCCCTACATATCAAATGAGTATCATGGTGACGAGTACTCATCTCACATAACAGATACATTGAGAAGTTTGAAAGCAGAGATCATTAGTTGTAAGGTATATAATTATAGGATCATTCAATCAAAGGAAATACTTGCTAGGGCACAAGAGAAGCAAATAGAGTTCAATGCATTGATTCTTCATATTTTATCAGATTTTCATAGACAAAGACCACTTAGGGTCGGTCATGGATAGGAGGAAATGACAAAATGGCGCATATGGTAGCAGGTTTCAATCAGGACACATGTTGGATAGAGAGGATACAGTCAAAGATGGCAGATTTCTAGATACACCTAACCGGAGGGGCGGTGATCATGGGCTCTATCCTAGTTCTAGTTCAGAGAGATAGTATGGTCATCACTATCACCACCCATATAGGAGGAGTGAGAAGAAATATTTGCCAGAAGAGTTCAAGAAAGCAAATCTACCTACATTTGATGGAGAAATGAAGAAGTCGTGGGATGAAAAATCTTGGTTGCTTGGGATGAATAAATTATTCATATCATATTACTATTCAGGAAACATGAAAGTCAGGATAGCTACCTTCAGTCTTAAAGGTAAATCATACATTTGGCGGAAAGACGTGAAGAATGTTAGAGACATTCAAGAAGAGGGGTTGACTTGGTGTGAGTTCAAAATGTTTTTTAAGAAGATTATCTATCTGAAACATACTATGATGACAGGGAAAATGAATTATATAAGTTGAATATGGGATATATGACCGATGAGGAGTATACTAGCAAATTCTTGGAGTTGTTGAGGCATGTGGCTTATCTTAAGGAGGAGAAAGCGAAGATTCAAAGATTCATCAGTGGGTGTCAGTATCATTCAAAGACAGGATTAAGTTTGATGAATTTAAATCACTGGAGGAAGCCATCAGGAAGTTGAAGCATTGTTATGAGCAACAAAAGTGCATGTATAAATCTAAACATGATTGGAAATTTAATGACAAGACTAAGGGAAAATGGGATAAGAAGTAAGGAAGACTACAAGACACAAGTAACAAAGAGAATGTAGCACCACACAAGAAGTTCAATGCATATGACAAAAGAGATGGATTTCAATCCGAGGAGAAGAACAAGGGTGATGCTAGGAAGCCTTTACAATGTTGGACTTGTGCCAAATATCATCGTAACAAAGATTATCCACAACATCAGGGTGGAAGACCGCATATTTACAGTGCTCATGAGGCACAGACAGTGGGGGATGTTGGACAGAGTATTCCTCAAATATATGCAACATTGGATATCAGGTAGGTGGATCACAAGGCATCTATTATTGAGATGGATGGTTAGCTTTGTGATCAAGTTGTTTCTATTTTGATTATCCTTAGATCTAACTATAGTTATATCAGTCTTGAACTAGTGGATAAGTGTGGTTTGAGAAAAGAACTGCATGTAGATTCTTGGTTAGTGCAATTGGCTACAAGTACAAAGAAAATAGTTCATCATTGGGTAAGAGCTTGTGCATTTGATTTGAATGGTATGTCTACATCAACGCATCTAAATGTACTTATGTTGGGATCATACAATTTGCTTATGGGTATGGATTAGTTGTATCCTCACATGACTGAGGTGGATTGTTATGAAAATGATATTGAGTGATTGAATGACAATGGAGAACAAAGAATCCTGTAGGGTAAGAAGAAGGTGACATCAGTTAGAATGGTTATAGCTATGTAGGAAAAGCATAGTCACGGGAAAGGATGTGTATTGTTTGTAGTTCATATTTCCAGTGATAAAGGTAAGCATGTTGAGGATGCATAAGTCTTCAAGAGGTATCCAGTTTTACAACAGTTTTAAGATGTGATCCAAGAAGATATCTCAGAGTTACCTCCTCACAGGGCAGTGGAATCTTTGATCGAGTTAGTACCAGGGGAAACACCATCATTAAAGGCACCTTACAGAATGATCACTCTAGAGTTAGTGGAGCTGAAGTTGTAGTTGAAGGAAATGTTGGACAAGGGATACCTTAGGCAAAGTATGTCAACATTGGGTGCACTAGTATTGTTTGTGAAGAAAAAGGATGGTACACTCAGGTTATGCATTGATTATAGACAGTTGAAAAAGGTAACGATTAAGAACAAGTATTTATTGCCAAGGATTGATGACTTGTTTGACCAATTGAAGGGAGCAGTGGTGTTTTCAAAGATCAATTTGAGATCATGATATCATTAGGTATGCATCAAAGAAGAGTACATCTACAAGACTGCTTTACGGGCCATCTATGGGCCCTATGAGTTTGTTGTGGTTTCGTTTGGTTTGACTAATGCTTCAACTACTTTCATGTGTTTGATGAATAGTGTGTTGCACCCCTATCTGGACATGTTTACGATTATATCCATTGATGATATATTAATATATTCTAAGAATGAGGAAGAGCAGGAAGAACATCTAACAACATTGTTGAAATTTCTAAGAGAGCATCAGTTGTATGCCAAGCTTAGTAAATGTAGTTTCTTTTAGTTAGAGGTTCACTATTTGGGGCATGTGGTTTCCAAGGAAGGCATAGCAGTGGACCCGAAAAGGATCATACCTATCATGGAATGGGTAGCTCCTATAAATGTGGATGAGGTCAAATTCTTAATGTGGTTAGAAGGTTACTATAGGAGGTTCATCAGGAAATTCTCATGGATTGTCTATCTTATTACATTATTGTAGTGAAAAGGAAAGAAATTTGAATGGACAGAGGAATGTGCAACGAGTTTTGAGCAGTTGAAGAAATTGCTTACAAATGATTCAATTCTAAATATTGTAGATCTAGACAAAGAGTTTGTGATATGTAGAGATGCTTACAAGAGAGGACTTTGTGGGGTTCTAATGCATGAAGGACAAGTAGTGTGCTACGAGTCAAGGAAACCAAATGAGTACAAGCATAATTATGTGACACATGATCTTGAGTTGGCAGCGATCATTAACACGTTGAAGATGTGGAGAAACCATCTTCTTGGCAGGAGGTTCATCTTAATGAGTGATCACAGTGGACTGAGACACTTATTTGACCAACCTAATCTAAATTTTAGGCAAGCTAGGTGGTTAGCCACTATCAGTGAGTTTGATTTTGAGATCTGGTAAATTAAGGGAAAGGAGAACATGGTTACAGATGCTCTTGGTAGAAGAGTGCAGGTATATCACATAGAAGTTATGGGCTTATATGGAACAAAATTACAGGATCAGAGCTTACAAGTGGGACAACAAGATGATATGTACCAATAGCTTAAGTGCAGTTTACAACATGGTACAAGTGAACAAGATGTGGACTATCATTTCACAACATATGGTTTGGTCAAATTTAGGGACATGATATATGTGTCGGATAATAAGAATCTTATCTTGCGGGATTTTCATGTGAAGCCATATTAAGGTCACCCGGGATATCAAAATATATTGGCAATGGTTAATAAGTTCTACCTTATACTGAATTTGAAGAAATAAGTGGCAGATTTTGTTGTGAGATGCTTGGATTGTCAACAAGTAAAAGAAGAGTGTAAGCATCCAGGTGGATTACTACAGATGATTCTAATTCCATAGTGGAAATGGGAGGTCATTTCCATCGACTTCATTACAAGTTTTATGAGGACATCTATACAACATGATTCTATTATGGTTGTGGTTGACAGGTTGACCAACGTAGCTCACTTAATTCCAATAAATTCTATGAATTTAGCTAGAGAAGCATCACAAGTCTTCATCAAAGATATAGTGAGGTTGCATTGTATTTTGAAGACTATTGTGTCTGACAGAGATGCCAAGTTCACATCCAAGTTTTGGAAATATTTATTTACGGGTTTGGGGATATTTGGCCTTCAGTACAACCTATCATCCACAGATAGATGGACAGACAGAGAGGGTCAACAAGATTTTGGAGGACATGTTGAGAATGTATGTTATGCATCATCAGCGAAAGTGGGAAGAGTATCTTCCACTAATGGAGTTTGTGTATAATAATGGGTATCAGGAATCTTTGAAGATGAGTCTGTTTGAGGCACTTTATGGGTGGAGTTGTAATACTCTTGTTAGTTGGAGTGATCTAGTAAACAAGGTATTGATTGGATCGAACATGTTGGCAGATATGAAACAGGAAATGCGGGTAATCAAGAAGAATCTAAAGGTAGCACATGACAAGAAAAAGAATTATGTAGATCAACACAGGATGTTTAAGGGGTTCCAGGTTTGGGAAGATGTATACTTGTGCATCAATCCCCAGAAGAGATCCTTGAGGATTGGATCATGTACTAAGTTGGCACCTCGGTATTGTGGGCCTTTCAAGATTATTGAGAGGATTAAACCAGTAGCCTACCGACTTACACTGCCTTCAACAGTGAAAGTCCATGATTTTTTCCATATGTCATTAATTAAGAAGTATGTGAAAGATGATGATCATGTGATTAACTGATTTGTATTGCAAGTGGAACTAGAAGAAGAACTCCAGCCGGAACCTTAGTGCATTTTGCAGCGAAACATGCCCATGCTCCGGAATCGAGTAATCACGCAAGTTAGAGTGCAGTGGAAGCACTTTGGGTCCGATGAAGCTACATGGGAGATGGTTGATTAGATGCGGGCTATGTATCATTTTTAGTCACTAGTTGAGCGAATGTCTTTTGATATATGTTTTGATGTTGTGTTTTGGCTATCTTTATATGCATATGTATGTTGTAAATACCGCATTGAGTTGTGTTATAAAACTCCACGAGAAGCATGTCTTTTGTTGGTTTATAGGTGTCATTAAACACCGAGGACGGTGTTCCCATAAGGGGGGAGGGTTTTGTAACAACTATGGTTAAAAATCCATGTAATAAAGCTAATAAAGGAAAAATAAGACCAAGGTCATAAGACACGTATTCCAAGCTAAATGTTGGGAAAAAACATAGTGATAGGGATCACTTGTGATTAATTAATGGTTATGGAAATTGGAAAAAGCAAAGGGGCATTAATTGGCATTTATTTATGAAAATAATGGAAATAGGAGAAAAGGAAGGCGAAAGGTCACATAATTTTTTGTGAGGAAAATTGAAGGAAAATAAAGGAAAATGAATAAAATAAAGGCCTTAATGATAAAAAGGCTTTTGAGGATCAATTCACATCTTTTGTTGGTTTAGTTTTTGTCAATGTGATAATATTTTTTCAGTTTTAGCTTGGAGTTCTCTCCCTATTCTCTCTCTCTCGTACTCTTGCACACTTAGAGTTTCTTGGAGCATTGTGGCATACTTTGTATTTGGAGAAAGAAGGTAAAGGAAAAGAAAGAAAGCCGAAGGGGACAGTGGGATCAACGGCTACATCTAGATTACTTTGGAGGTACCGAGTTGCATGTATGATTTCCTTGCTAGTTTTGGCATGCATGGTATATGCATGTGGTTATTCGATTATGATCTATCATTGGCATGGAGGATTGCCTAGATTGCCATTGGTTTTGCCTAGCCTTGTCATTTCCTGGATAATCATGGTGTTGTGGGTTTCCCACTTGATTATTTTTTGATTAGCACTCATGCTCCTTATGGTTGTGGGTTGAGCTACTAGTTCATGGAGCCTTGGTTAGACAAATGCTCTAGAAGCCTTGGAACAACTTGGGTCGAGTAACTAGTCGTGGAAGCCTTGGTTGGATAAACGCTCTGGAGCCCTTGGTGGGTTGAGTTACTAGTCCTAGAGTCTTGGTTGGACAAATTCTCTAGAGCCTTGTGTTAGTTGTGGGTTGAGTTAATATTCCTAGAGTCGGGTTGGAACAAACGCTTTGAATCCCTACACATCTTAGGTAGAGACCGATTTGGTGATGGTTAGTGATGTCCGATCATGAGGTGGAACCACTGGTTGAGGGTTGAGGTAGTTTGGGCTCTAGAAGCCTTGGTTTGGTTTTTCGTGGTTTATTCCATGAGGTCCCACATTCATGCTTGGAATATGGTATGGGGGTGATTGGCTGAAAGAGAGATTTGGTTCAGCCCACTATATGATCGGGCGGTACGTGGAAGTCCCTGACTTTGTTGGCTTTTGCATATGTTAATAAGAGTTATTTTCCTCTTGTATTTTATAAGTAAATTTACTTGTTATTATGTGGCTTTAATGGTTGTTCTATCATTTTTATTAATTTGGTTATATGCTAGTTATAAGCATGGTTTTGTGACAGATTCTAGTTATGGTTTTGATCATGTTTTTATTGGTAAATGAATGGTTATTGAATGCATGAGCTAATAGATGTTATTGCAACTAAGAAGAGAGCGCATTAAATGTTATTTACGATTCTTAGATAAGTATCAGACCCTTATGTTTAAATATGCATTCATGGCATGTAGAGTACACATTCACGATGTGTTTGACGAAATGTTTGTCATGGTTAGGCCTGAATAGGTCAAGTTCTTCACTAAGTTTTGAATTAATGGATTTATCCTTGTGTCATTCACCATTCTGGAATGTCTTATCAAATTTTGGGTAGAGGTGTGGATACTAGCCCTGGAAAAGTGGCAGAGATTTCGGGGTGGCATACTCAAAACCAAGAAATCTAGACTGCAGTTGCTAGGAGGCAGGGTTATCCATGTGATTGTAAGGTTACATCCAATGGCTTGCCTTGTTATGCAAGCAACTAAGAGTCCAGATCCCTAAAAAGGAAATTTATCTCTGATTTTGGGCACCTAGAGTGGTTGTTTGGCTCCTGGGGATCTTGTAGCTCCTAAGGAAGGTCAGTAAAATTTCATTTTATCGACTTCACTTCCTTAATGAAGATATGAGGTCGGGTCATGTCATAGTAGCTCCTCCTCTCATGTTTAGGTCGATGAAACTGGATAGATATGGGAGGGGCGATTACATTTCATTTCTAATTTAGTTTTTGTGCCTTGATCTTTGCATTTTTACTTCATCTCTCAAACATGTTGGGTCAACGACTTAATAAAAATTTAACTCGTGCTTAGTTATATTTCATAATATATCTTAAGCTATGACCCATTTTCAATCCTATGAAACATATATGGCATAATGTCATCATAGATTAACACTAAAGACATAAATTCATGCTCCAACTCTACTTTCATTTGTTTGCACAACTTTTCCCATACCCTTATTCTCTAAAGATATCTACACAACTTCACTCTCTATCCCTATTCATTAAAGAGAATTGCACACCCCCCACCTCACCCCATGGCAACTCTAATGATCATGCATTCACTTCACTCGTCACTTTCACAAGGGAGGTTTCACAACTACACCCCTCCTGCTCATTCCCACCTTCATTCTCACCCTCATAAGTGACCATGTTTGTGGGGTTAACAATGTTACACATGTCCACCTTAAATCTTACAAATTGGGGGGGGGGAAGTGATAAGTGAAAGATGAAGTTGTGCGAATTGACTTGGTTAACAACGTAAACTAAAGTTACTAACTTATCATTCACATAATGAGTTAAGTTACATGGCTATATCTCCTAGGTCAAATTGTAAAAGTCACTCAAGTAGTGCAGATTAAACCCACGGCTTAAGTGGTGCCTCGTATGATCCCCAAGTTACTATTAAAATTAATATGTGAATTTAAGTTTTGTTCAATGTCATTAAAACGTAATTATGAAACCATTGAATCCATTATATTCATAATATATTATTGTAAGAAACTTGATTGGGGGGGATTAATAAGAAAATAAAAGATGGATATTTGTTGGTGGGTTGTGATATAAGAATTATCAACATGAATAAGAAGAATTAATGAATGTTATATGTTATATGTTATCTTGGTATATGTCAAAAGTCCATGAAGAACATATTTAAGTGATAAGATTGTTAAAATGCAAATTGTATCATGTCAATATAGTGTAAACTTACTCCCTACCCACCTTCGCAACACCCTTGCAAAAAAAAAGCATAAAAATAAGTTATTGATTCAAGAAAAATGTTTATTAGTGAATTTTTATATCTTAATGAAATCCCTTATCTAGTAACCATATTTCTCTATCTACATTGTACTTAATCTCCAACTTGAATGTAGAGAGGAAATATGAAATAGATTATCGTTTTATCTATTAAACCTTGCAGAGCGATTGTTAATCCCACCCTCTCTTACAAAATAAACTAGTGTATTATTTATTTTTTGTTTGTTAATAAAACATAATTTTTTTTCACTTTAGTATGCAAGTATAAATAAGATAATTAACAAACCCCAATCCTCTTTTGATATACTTTTTTACAAGTGAGAGATATATAGATATTACTATCCTCATAAGATAATAATTTAAAATTACAAAAAATATTTCAAAGTATGAATATGATTTATTTTATTATTTTTAAAAAAGAAATAACCTTCCCTCTCAACTCGAGAGAGAGTGAGGACAGCCCACAGGTGTACTCGCTTAAGAGCTTAGGAGGCTCACACAGGGATACTCACTTAAGAGTTCAAAGATTCAAAGCCAATACAACAATATCCTATAGGCACAAAGCCACTACAACAATATTTATCAAGGCATTATAGCTCATCATGTCACCAGCTATAATTGACTAATCTTATTTATATATATTTCTCTATATGACACATTAAAAAATAATAATAATAATAATAATAATTCAAGTAAATATGTATATTTATTTTACATTCAAATGCACCAAATGATTGTCACCATGATGACCTCAACATATAGAATTAAACATTACTTTCAATCCCTAACATGTTGGTATGATTACATTCCAAAATGTAAATATGACCCATAAGACACTTAGGAACTAGAATTTTGCTTCTACTTTCCAAATATATACTTAGAGTTATAATATAAGAAGTTTGATGCAAGATTATTTTGAAGAGAAAATTCTATAAAAGTCTATATTGATTATGTTGAAATATTTATAATGTGACAATATTATCCTTAGTTTTATAGATCATTTTTTCTTATTTTTTTTTATTCCCGAAGGACAAAACACTCAAAAAAATATAATATATCATGCACCCAAATACCATTAAATTTACATTGATAATTATTATAAAGAGTGGTCAGCATTGACATGATATTTCAAAGTAAGCCTATTACGTAACATTTTGCATATAGTTATCCATTAGAGTGTCATACTTGTCAAATCATGATTGTAATACATTTTGTTTGGGGTTGTGATTAATGGAACAAGACTTTACTTTCACAATTTTGTGTCTTGATATTTTCATTTTTACTTCATCTCTCAAGCATGTTGGGTCAATGACTTAATAAAAACTTAACTCATGCTTAGTTATATTTCATAATATATCTTAAGCGATGATCCATTTTCAATCCCATGACACATATATGGCATAACGTCATCATATTTTAGCATTGAAGACATAATTTCATGCTCCAACTCTACTCTAATCTATTTGCACAACTTCACCCTCCACACCTATCTCACATGCTTGCACAACTTTTCCCATACCCATATTC
>APFE030060416.1:21203-44025 GCA_000404065.3 Pinus taeda | reverse complement strand
CTTGTGAGGACACCTCATTAAAGTAGGCCCAAGGGATGGATTGATCAATCTCCTCAGTGGAGATGTTACACAAATGTTGTACTGGTATTGTTTTAGGGAGAAGTGATATAATAGCTAAGACCTGGGAAACAACAATGTCAAGAGTGGATGGCTTATCCTGAAAGATATCCTTATTATGAGAGAGCTAAATACCCTAATTTATGAGAGGAGGAAGCCTTCTTTGTTCCTCAAGGGAAACCCGCTCCCACCAATTCTTCCATGCACTATTGAAATATATATATATATATAGACACACGCACACACACACACAACTCATTAATATAATATAATCTATTTTAAAGATAGTGGGAAAACCTATCATATAAAACTATGATATATTGAGACTTATATTATGGGTAATTAAATTTTATAGATAATATTTAAAAAACATTAAAAAAAATTCCTTGGAAAAAAACTAGTAATTTTATTTCAATAACAAGATGATACAAAATTACTCTCTATATATGC
This sequence comes from Pinus taeda, assembly GCA_000404065.3. Lineage (NCBI taxonomy): Eukaryota > Viridiplantae > Streptophyta > Pinopsida > Pinales > Pinaceae > Pinus > Pinus taeda. The sequence goes on along the minus strand of APFE030060416.1, from coordinate 43,518 downwards.
ACATCATTGCATTTATTTGTTTGAATCCATTGGATTCAATTGTCTTCTAGATGGTCAAAAAAAGAAAAAATTGTTTCACTTGCACGCTATTACACATGTCAAAATTTACATTTCTCTTGAGATTGTTGTCAAAAAATTAGTGTTCCACTACCACATAGAATACTGAATACGCTGAATAAGAAACAAGAAGAAGTAGATTGTTGTGAAGTTGGATCAACTAGTTTGTATCCCTCAGTGAAACACATGTAATAAAATTCATGAAAGGTGTAATCCCACTATTAAAAAATATACCATAAGTCCCACTCAAGATTTATGCCTTCTTTGGAAAGGTGATCAACTTGTGTGTTCCTCTCCCTGTAAATATGTGAGCATCAAATACTATCAAAAGAGAGTTTTAACCACAATCTCATCCAAAATTGGAACAAAAAAATATCTATGCACTATTGAACTCTATTGATCAAATTTATCACTAGAAAGGAGTCACCAAAACTTGAACTCACATCCTTTTTTCTTTAGCAAACACCAACATAAAATTATAGGCCAAAAGTTCAGCTTGGTTGTCTGATCTATTGTCAAAACCCATTTTAATATGAAAAGAATGAGACTTAGAAAGATGAAGAATGAAATTGCCCCCATTATTCTGATTATATTCTTATTAATCCCCACCAAAATATGCCCATGGTTTTCATACATAATGATTTTTTGCAATAATACAACATGGAGGAGGAGTGTCTTTGGATTGAGGAAAGTGAGGCAAAATAACTAGTCCTTCAACGACAACATGATAAGGGAAAGAGGAAGAGTCCTGAAAAATTGCCTTACTACAAACCATCGAGAATCCCTATCATATAATTAAAGGTAAGGATCTAAAATATCATGTTAAGCTATAAGAAATCCAATTCCTCCAAGAATACTCCATATAAGTTTAATTCCAAACACAAGATTGTCCTAAAACCAAGTGGCAACAATTCCACTCTAAGAGAGTAAAAGAGAAACTTATGAAGAGATGAGAAGCTGGTTCCCATTTCATTTTGTAAAGAGCACACCATCATGGATCTATCTTGAATACTTATTGCATATCACCCTAAGTGGGGGATTTATTTCCTAAAATGCACCACATAAAAATGTAGGCTTTAGATTGACATTTAGACCACTAGATTGTCTTCCACCACCATTTTGGTTCTTCATTTTCTTTAACCATATTCAGACAAACATACCCAAGTTGAAGAGAGTAAGTACCAAAATGAAAGAAGGCCCATATAGCCTTCTCTAAGAACATCTAAATATCCATTCCAAAATTCCATAAATCCAGCCTCCAACCCCAAATCAACTACTCACTTCCTTCCCCGACTCTAGATCTTGGAGTTTGCTACATTTTCCAAATGAGAGAGCTTAGATATTCCTCTATCTTGAAGGAATTCAATGAGAGATTGAGTAAGGACACGACGCTCCACATTGCCCAGCCAAGGGTCAACTCATATCCTCACCTGCTTCCATTGCCTATGCGCCATGCAAGACCCGAGCCAATAACTTCAAATGAGTTCAAAAATACTCTCCAAATAACTGAAATATTTGACCTATTCTTGTCTTGTCTTCTTATTAAGTCCTCAAGTGAACTTAGAGCAATATACTTATAAATGACCATGGTCTAGAGGCTTTGAGTAGACATGAGCCTCCATCCGCATTTTGTGGCCAACAATTTGGAGAAAATAAAAATATTTTTTAATTCAACCTCCAAGAAGTTTTGGCACAACAATACAGTCCCATTTTACCCAACGAAGGATAGATTGGTCTTGAATTCCTACTAAAGAAACTTAAAGTAGATTCTTCTAGCCTCTTTCAAAATCCATTTTGGAATCCAAGCCAATGACATCCAATCTATTGGAATTTCCCCAACTACAAATTTTACCAATATCGGTCTTCCTCCCCTGGATAACCATCTATGACTCTAGTTTTTTAACATTTTCTCCAATTTTTTCCAAAAGTAAGATCCATTCCTCCTTACTTTAGTTATTAAGTTTGAGATGTAATCCTAGATGTTTCATCCCCTCATCTAGAGTTTTTAACTGATAAGGAAATGTGCCTCTCATATGCTAATCTCTCTATTTACTAAGTTATGAAAATAAATAGAGGATTTGCTACAATTTATAAGCATTCTAGTAGCTTTCCCAAAGAGGGTTAGAATTTCAAGAAGTTTATCTACATCTTTTCTGGAGCCATTACATAAAATAAGGAGATTGTCTATGAAAAATAGATGAGTAAGATGAGGCCTAAGCAATAGTAGTTCTTAGAAACTCACCTCTTCTACTTACCTCGTTCAACATTCTACTTAATCATTTTGCCACCAATAAGAAATTGAGAGGAGATAATGGGAACCCTTGCCGCAAACCCCTATGAATATGAAAGAAAGGAGAAGTTGAGCCATTGAATGGTATTATGAAAGACACAATCTAAAGGCAACTCATAATCTAGACTATATATGCCGAGATAAATCCTATATGAGTTAAAAATAACTTGACATAGAGCCAACCAACCCATTCATAGGATTTAGAGAGATCAATATTAGGGACAACCCCTTTTAGTTTGTGCACTTAAATGTTCTGTAAACCTTCCCGAGCCACACCAATAGATTCATGAATCTATCTACCTTCAAGAAACCCAAATTATTCTTTTGAAATGGACTTTGACAAAATGGGATTTATTCTCGAGTCAATCACTTTGGCTATAACTTTGTAGATGTAATTACACAGAGAAATAGGATGGAAATCATCGAAGGACATAGGATTATCCACTTCTTGAATGAGGGCAATGAAGGTAGAATTGAAGGTTGGAAGAATTCTTCCGTCTCTCCTTGATTCTTCAACAACTCTTAATAAATCATTCCCAATTGTATCATAGAGACCAAGAAAAAATTCCATTGACCATTTGTTTGGCCTGAGCTTTTGTCTTTTTTAAAAGAGTGAAGGGAATCTTTGAGTTCTTCCTCTGAGAATTCCTCCATGATAGTCATGTTTTCCTCCTCCTTAACAAAACAAGGGAAGGATTGAGCCACTCAAATCATTTATGCAATGGAAATTCCTTCTTCTTATTTGAAAAGGCCCTAAAAATGGTTCTTCCCTAAAGGTGCCAAATATTTAAAACTTGATAGTTCGCTTCCATCCATATCCACAATATTCCAAATAGTATTACACATTTTGCGACCCTTAGCATATGCCTAAAATATATTTGTGTTTTTATCCCCACATTTCAGTCATGTTGCCCTACTTTTAAGTCTACAAGTTGCTTCCTTTGCTTCTGAGAGGGATCTTCTTTTAGATTCCAAGCAAATCATGACCTCCCTTAAATCAACATCAACAAAACATTCCCCTCCAACATTTGAGAAATGTGTGAGATCTCTCTCCACCTCTTTAAGATATTGATCCTAAACTTGTCTCTTCTTTAAGGCCCAGTCCTTAATGATTCCTTTTATAAGCTTAATATTTGACTCAAACTGACTAGCTAGAGGGACACCTAGCTACAGGGACACCCAGCTACAGGGACACCCACCTGATGATCAAAAGATTTCTAGTGTTGTTTTAATAAGGAATATAAATTTTCATCTTTTAACCAGGAATAATTCATTTTAAAGGGGCTAGAAGGTTTATCTTCATGCCCTTTGACTTTTGAAAGAATCAAAGAGTGATTAGACTACCCCCCATTTCCAACCCATTGTCTGATTAGATTAAAATAATATACAATAGGTTCAATATCAATTAGTTTAGAATTTACAAACTTGTGGGTGAATCATTCAACTAGTGGATCTGGCCTAGCTCTTGGGCCCTATATCTCTAAAGCATAAAGGGAAAAATTTAGGTCCCCACCAATTTTCAACGAATTCAAGTTCACAATAGATTTTGCAAAAAATTGTCCCAAAATTCAATCTTATTTAGATAGGGTCCATACAAATTGATGAGGGGCAAGGAAGTTCCAAGATCTTTAGAGAAAAAAATCTATGCCTTATCCTGAATTAATACTCAATAAATTTGAGACTTTGACATTTCTGGACTGCCACCCAATAACCAATCTCAAAGAATGACCCTCCACATCAAGGCCAATAAAATTCCATCCACCAACCAAAGATTCCAAAAGAGATGAAGTTGAGTTACCAACTCCCATTGTTTCTTGGAGCTTTATGATGTTTGGTTTATTCAAGTCAACTAATCTTTATAAAGCACGCTTTTTTGAGGGACATGCTAAACCCATGTAATTGAAGGATAGAACTTTCATTGGGTAACTTCTCCAAGGGATATCATTGCTCTTAGCACCCCATGAATGGATTCTTGTTTTCTTACAATAAGGTCATATCATGCTTTTTCTTTGGCCTTTGATAATTGTGGCTTCCTTCCCCTCCCTTTTCCATCTTGAGTTGAAATAGAGAGTTTCCCCAAACCCCCCATAATACCTTTTGTATAGGTGAAGATCGATCGAGAGGAGAGATTATATAAAATGTCCTCCTCCATTAACTCATTAGATGGATTCTTTGAAATATATACAAGTGGGAAAAAAATTGATAACAACATTAGGAGACATGCATGTGGCCACTAAGGGAGAGGGAAATGAGAGTAACGAGTAGGAAGTTGATGGATTAAAAAGTATGAAAAAAAGACTCCCAACTTCCCCTTTTTCTGAGAGATAGTTTACTATGGGAGTAACACGAAAATAAGAATCAGTAGAAATAAAAAATGGATTAATACCTTCCTATATCGCATGTGTTAAGCCCACTTCATCCTCTTCAACAACCACCATCTCCTGAAGAATATAAACCATCATCTACACAGAGGATTCCACAACTATTCCTTCACTTTGAATCTGTTTAAGATCCTTAGTTGGTTGCACCTCTCCCCTTGAGTTCGGTAAAAATAAGGTTGGATTCTTTGAATTATTCATCCTGAAATCACGTGCCTTCTTATGCAGAGGGAGCTCAGAATCTTTGAATAGATGACCATACTTGTGACATATCCTACATCTGAAGGGATCCCTTCATACTCAAGGATTTTCCATATTTCCTCACCTACTCCAATATCCATCATTTATGCTAGCCATTCACAATGATCTATATTCAAAATAATTATGGCCATAGACCTATCCTCGGAATGTTCATAGGAAAATTCAAGCCCCAAATGTGCCAAGAGAACTAACCGGGTCTTTGAAAATCAATTTGTCCTAGTAATTTGATGGAAGGCTAGGTAAACAAACCTAAATATGCACTACATCCATCCTTTCCCTACTCACATATAAAATAAGGGTCTAAAATTTAAAGAGAACCAAGGTAGAGTGAATTTACCAAATATTCTAATATGTCCATAGAGCTTCAACATGATCTTGAAAATTGAGTTGAACCCAGCCTTTGGCAAGTATTATAATATCAGGGGGTACTTTTATATAGGATTTCATTATTTTTCTACCCAAGCTTGAACAGTGTTGATATTAAACTTTCAACCTTGAGCTCGAACCACTAGGGTTTTTCCACCAACTCTACAACATTTCTCATCATAAAGTCTTCCCCTAATACCAATTCTAGCTTCATCCAATTATATTTTTTCTTCAAGCAACAACTCTTCCTTTGCTTCGAACCGTCTTCCTTTACTCATAAGGAGATATCATCTACTACACCTTTATTTCCTTCTCTCCCATATACCCCATCTTCGTTGCCAACCAAGTTTTGTCCCTCTCCCCCTTCTGCAACCAAGACCTAATTGAGAAAACTATCAAAGGTTGGTTGAAGGACCTCGGTAGGAGAGAATGCTTGTTCATAAGACATAAAAGAACTGATTGAGTGAGGAAGACATTGAACCATAAAGCACTTAGAGTGACATGGAAGACCCGAGACTTGTTGATTTTTAGGGATCTTCTTATTTGATAATTACTTCTTATGATTTCTTCCATTAATACTTCTTTCATTTGCATTCATCATACAAAAATTACACAGAAGACCTCAACAGTAGAAACATAAATGACTATAGAGATAACTAAGCACAAGAGACAAGCATTTACCCTAGGAAAACTCACATGGGGAAAAACCCAAAAACCTTTTCCTTGGATAATTTATCAAGTTCAACGGAGGTACATCAGTCAAATACAATAGACCAACAATGTAGCTAGGTCCTAAACAATCTCAAGAATTCGGTCCTACAGCCTAGTCTCATAAGAATTCAATACCACAACTTCCTTGCCTCAAAAGTTTGATTTTGCAACTTTGTAATAGCTTGGCCCTATCATTTCACACATGCGAGGAGAAACATAAGAAGATATCATATGAAGTAAGATAAATAAGATAGGGAGATCATCAAGTTATTCATCCTTCTAACCTCCTCCTTCTTCATTTGAATGAACAAAGAAATATTCTTAAGTGTGATCTAAATTGTGCTTGATGACAAGGTTGGATGACGCATATATATTGTCATTTTGTGATGTCAAACGGGTGCCTCTTTATTAGGGCCAACTTTACTAGAGGGGAGTCAACTTGATTTCTTTTTGGAGCCAAAAATTCAATTTCAAAAATTCAAAACTTCTCTTTTCAAGAGGTCATGAAGAACATGCCTTAATATTTTCCTTTCTAACACAATAACATAAAGAACATGATTTACATTATTTACAAATACATAAAGAGTAAAATATTAATTATGAAGATTGACGATAGCTACAAAATTCAACAATCCCTCTTAGTTGGGGAGGTATTCATAATAACTATCTAGATGTTCTCATGTTGACAAATTCTCTAAGAAAATGTTATAACAAATCATCACCATAATCAGGTAAACAAAAAGTGACACGTGGTGAACTAGTAACATCAGTCAATTACCATGATTTGGTCAAAACAACTTTGACACATGGTAAGTCATAAACATCATCCAACTACCATAATTCTATCCAAATAACTTTGACACATGGTAGATCAACAACACTACAAACTACCATAATTTTGGTCAATATTCATGACACATGGTAAATCAAACATAATTTTGGTCGGTACCTCTGACACATGGTGTATCCTCACCATAGTTCTGGTCGGTACTCTTGACACATGGTACATCATTAGCATCAACTAGTCACCATAATTTTGGTCTATCTGACACATGGTATACAAACTAGTCTCAGTTCACCATCATTTTCGTCAGTTTCTAACACATGGTGAATCCCCAAAGGCCACACTCTATTTGAGTAATTATGAGCCTATTGCTAGTGAATTGATGTTGAAATGCCACAATTATCTTAGTAATTTTAGCCCTCTAGGACCATTCTTCATAATTCCAGTCAACATACTTGACACAAGAAGAATGATTGTCCTATTTTGGAATATTCTTCCTAGTTCTAGTCAAGATATGTGACACAGGAATAATGTCAGTCCATGATGTTGTCTCATCAATACTCCCTCTCACCGAGAGAGGCATTCTCATTGAGTCTAAGCTTGTCCCTGAAGTATATATATACTTCTCCTGAGGACAAAGGCTACGCCAACAATCTGTTATACAATAGAATAATACTTGAAGCCACACTGCTTCTTTCAGTATCATGTCTTGCTACTAAATCTCACAATGCTTCGACCTATCATCATGGTCATCACTTACACTTGATCAAGGAAATTCGACAAGTAGCCTCTAAAGCTATATTACTTCTCGACTTTCCAACCAGGTTGTAATACATTTGGCCTTTGCAATATAGAGTGCGACAAATGTCTGCTTCATGTTCATCCAATAAATTACAATGAAGCTCAAACTGAAACAATATCTAGATGAACTCTTTATGTCTTCAACGCTCTATACCAAATCTGAATATGCAGTTGTACTTCACTGTTTGTGACAAATATCAAATCATTTTTTCCATGACTAATTGTACCATGTTGGTACTCCAACACATGTTAAGCAACATGAATTGGCTCATAAAATTGTTCAACTTCCTTTCACCAAGTCCATCACCACAACGACTTTCTTGCCACCTTGACTGGGCACTCTCTCTCGCACCGAAACATGTGGTAAATTTTGGTTGCTCCCTCAGCCACTAGTACCTTCCAAAATATCAATTATCTAGCCTAATAGTGTCAATGACAATCCATCATTTCAAACTTAAAGGTCAACTCCCTCTGAAGCTAAAATAAGGCTTTTTGACAGCTCCCTCTGTTACAAAAGTAATTATTTCTTTCATAGTTTCTCCTTCTAACACATGAGTCCTTCTGCTTCCATTAGAGACAAATCATATAGGATCATCCTTGATCCATTAACCCAAAGATATCGAGGCCAACATGTATACTTGTTATTGTACAAAGTCTTCTTTAATCATGAGACTTCTTCTCATGCACTTCAAAGCCCTCTATGTACACTTTTTCCTCTTTTTTGAGAGAAATAATCACTACATCCACCCCATGCAGAATAAATGATAATAATTCTAAAATAAGTGTACCTCACAACTGGAGCAAATGTCTTGTCATGAGCCTCTCCATCTTTATGGGATAACCATCTCAAATCTTGCTTTTATGCCGCCATATGCTACATGCTAGATCATTGACTTTTCTTCGACGCAATCAATGTATACTGCAAAGTTATTGATATGCCAACTCCCTCTAAGATCCAGTATAATATAAATCATGATTATGGGAAAGTCCTATTGCTTTGCTTTGTCCTTCCATTTCTTCCATAAACTTGTTAGAGCCTTGGCAACTTTTACTAAGTACCTACAATCCTCACTAGGAGGCCATGGAAGAACACAGATACAAAGAAAAAAGGCTAATAATAAAACAATAAATGTAAAAATTCCTTGTAGATTCAAATTGCTTATGTAATTTTCTAAAACAAAAAACTTAAATCTACTCTACTCATCAACATAAACAATTAATTGATCGATAAATCACAAAGCATACAAGAGAAATAATTCAATCCAATGATTTATCGGGGAAAGCCACAGCTAAAAACCCCTACTATCTATATATTGTATTAATTGTAAAATTAGAGAAGATTACAATGCTTTGCTCAAGCCCGAGCAACCTCTACATTATCTCTATCTGTCTCACAACTTCCTAGACAAGCCTAGGCAAATACTTAACTACTCCTTTGCTTTCCCAAGTCCCTATTTCCTTGTGTTCTTTCCTTGGGAACTAGACCCTATTAACTTGGGAAATTCCTCAATTGGAATTGTGCAATCCTCATAGGCCTTCCTTTGACTGCATGCACCACCTATACAACTTAGATGATTATACAACTCATAGTACACTGCCCTTGAACTCCAACCTCAATTGGGTAACTCTCATATATGACATGCATGATTTATTTTTGAGTGAATCATCAGTTAACTGGTTGAACACATGAAGCAACATCCCATTGTCTGACCTCCTACTGGTTCCTCCATCATTTGGAACTATTTTAACTGACTTTAACTGAGTTAAGTTGAATTAATTAATTACGACTCAAAATAAACTCAATCAGGGCTCCTATAAAGTAGGATACACTTTACATGACTCAAGTTAGACCCTCAACTCGAATTAATTGAACCAACTAAGTCAAATTAACTTATTTAACTCGTATAAGTTTTCTTGTGATGTGGAATTACAATTTTTCTCCTCTTTTAATTCAAGGGGAAATTAAATCAGGATTTTCTAGTTGCATTTTCAACACTTCCTCTCAACAAGAAAGGGATTATCAGATACCCCAATCCTACCTCTACGGAACTCAAATTTGCCTCTTGACATTGCCTTAGTCAAGATGTCTGCATCATGTTCCTCTGTAGGATTGTACTCCATCAACATGATTCTCCTCTCCACACAATCTCATAGATGGTGATACTAGATGTCAATATGCTTAGATCGATCGTGAAAATTTGGATTCTCAAAGAGTTTGATACAACTTTGATTATCATAGTAAATCATTGTAGGATCCATCTGTTGACCAAATAACCCAACAAGGATCTTCCTCATCTAGATAGCCTCACAAGCTTCTTGACCAACAGCCATGTACTTTGCTTTTGTTGAACTGAGTGCAACTAATATTTGCTTCCTATTGTACAAAGAAATTGTTGTTGACCCAATACCAAGGATTCCCCCTGATGTGCTCTTCGTGTTTGATGGACTCCCTGCCCTGTCTGCATCTGTGAATCCTTGGAAACTTCACTCCCTCTTTCCATCTATACCAAAGACCAAACTCAGTGGTGCCTCTGGGGTATCTCAACACATGTTTAATTGCTTTCCAATAGAGTTTGGTTGGCTTAACCATTGTTTTATTAAGCCGATTAACTGCAAAACACATGTCTAGTCGTGTGTTCATTAAGTACATAAGTGAACCCACAAGCTACCTATAAATAATAGCTTCCACTACTTGACCTGAAGTAGCATCTTCCTTCCTCCAATAGGGAATTTGAGGATCCTACATGGGTTTGTTGCTCTCCATGTGGAACTTCTTTAGTATATCGTTAGAATACTTGCCCTGAGAGACAAACGGTTCCTCGTCTCCTTGCTATACTTCCATACAAAGGAAATAATGCATGAGCCCCATGTCCTTCGTCTCGAATTCTCTTGCAAGATTTGACCAACTTCTCATCACCTATTAGAATTAAATCATCAACATATAATACTATAATCAATAATTTACCTTCAACGAAAATATGGTAAAGGTTTGCATTTGCTTCACTTTTCGTGAAGCCCAAACTGGTGAAATAGTTGTCGATCATGGTGTACTAAGAATGAGGTGCTTATTCCAATCCACATAATGCTCGCTTGAGTCTGCACACATGTGATTGTCTGTTGAAGGTCTCAAATCCTCCTAGCCACTCTATGTACACCTCTTCCTCAATCACTCCATTGAGGAATGTTGTCTTCACATCCATATGATGTATCCTTCATCCCATCTGCACTAAAAGTGCTAGAATAGATCTGATTGAAGAGCACCTTGCTATTGGATCAAAGGTATCCTCATAATCAATTCCTTCCACCTGAGAGAACCCTTTAGCCACAAATTTGGCCTCGTGTTTCTCGACACTCTCATATGCTGCTTGCTTTACCTTGTAAAACCATCTGGAACTCACCACTGACATGTCTGTTAGTCTTGGGACCACTTCCTAAACACTATTTCTGATAATGGAGTCATACTCCTCTATCATAGCATCAACCCATATTGGTTGTTGCACTGCTTCCTCAAATGAGGATGGCTCAATCTCTACACTCTCGCTCATCAGAGCCATGTAGCCAATGTACCATTATGGTGATCTCCTTTGCCTGCGTTGTGATGTGGGTGCTCCCACATTCTCTCTAACATCATGCATCAATTTTTCGGCCTCTTTGGTGTGATTCCTTCCATCTCTGGAAGTCTCTGCATGAGTCGGTGCTTCCACTCTCTGCTCCTCTACATGTGGTTGCTCCACATCATCTAGAGGTTCTTCCTTTGGAGCTAAAAGCTCCTCATCTGCATGCAACTGAAGCTCCCTCTCAAGGGAACATCTCACGGACTTCTCTTCATTGAAATTCACATATCTACGAACCACTTTCATCCTGTGAGATGGAAGATACACCCGATAGTTGTGAGGTGTATTAGTGTACCCCACAAATATGCCCAACTCAATTGTTGATTCTAGCTTTTTCCTTGCATCCTTGGTAACATGACAGTAAACTGATGAACCAAAGATGTTGAAGTGTGCCACATCTCATTTCTTACCCGAAAAAACTTCTTCTGGTGTACTCATCCTGAGAATCCAATGAGGACTCCTGTTCTGCACATATACAACTGTGTTGCATGCTTCAACCCACAAGTGAAACAATAGGCCTTGATCATGTAGCATCACCCGTGAAACTCCCACAATTCTTATGTTATTCCTTTTAGCCATCCCATTATGTTGTGGGTTATGGGGTGTTATTAACCCTTGTCAAATATCGCTTCTGAGATCCTTCACTTTCATCCCAATGTTTTTCTCAACAAGTGCTTTAAATTCACAAAATTTAGAGAATGTCTGATCTTTCTTCTGCATGAAGAAAATCCAACACTTACATGAGAAATCATCTACAAATATTACATAATACATGTGCTTGGCCATGGAGGCTATCAAGAACAATCCACACACATCTTAGTGAACTCTTTTAAGGATTGCTTGTGCCCGACTATCCATATCATGAAAGGTGGCTTTGGTATACTTCCCTAATGTACACCCTTTGCTTGTATCTCTTTGCTCTACTGCACCCTTGAGAAGTCCTGTAGAAATCTATTGCATGATCTTCAAATATCCATGGTGCAAGTGGCCCAATCTTCCATGCCATAATTCACCGATGTCTTAGCTCCGCACCTTCTCTGCTTTTTTTCTCAAAGCACCATATTCTTCTACATCCAATTTGTAGAGGTTCTTCACTTGAACCCCGATCTGCTTCACTTGTCTAGTGGCTATGTGACGAAGGAAAGCCTTTCCTTTTCCAAATATCACATCGTAGCCACAGTCCTCCAACATAGAAACATAAACAAAATTTTTCTTTAGACCCATAACATACATGAGATATTTTAGTGTGCGAGGAGAACCAGACTCCCTCTGAAAAGTAACATTACTGATTTCGGTTGTTCTATGCCTTCCATCATCTCCCATCTCAATGTGCATCTGGAGGTCCTTCTCCTCCAAGTCACTGAAAAATTCTTTGTTGCCCATCATATGGAACGAGGCTCCATTATCTAGATACCACACCCTACCCATCATTAATGTCACTATGCATGCAATGAGGGTGAAATCCAACTCAAATTGTGAATAAAGAGATTCACCTGCTCCTCCTGATGGCTTCTTGTTGACCTTATTGTGTGGACACTTCGTGGCATAGTGTTTGATCTCATGACAGTGAAAAAATCATCGACAAGTCCTTCTTGCCGCCCTCCCTGGAATCTACATTTGGATTGGAATTTCTTTCCTTTCCCTTTCTTCACCTTTCCATATAAGACACAATTCTTCTCATAATCATGCTTGGATGAGGTTCCATCTCTAGTGGTCTGCCTTGTCTCTTATTACACCAAGTCAGACCACAAACACTCCCACTTTGGTAGATTCTCCCTCCCATTTACCAAATCCTGGTAGTTGTGTAAGCTCTTGGGAAGGCCTATAAATGCTAGGTTAACCAGATCATCTTCAACAATTGTAATACCAACGCTCCCAATATCATCCCGACATTGGATGAACCTACTCAAGTATTGTGGTATTATGTCACCCTTCTCCATTTTGATCTTCCGAAGCTTGTCCTTCAGTGCCAACTTCCTATGGTCACTATTGTTCTGAAACAAGTAGACCAAGGGTTGCCACATTTTATATGGTGTATCCTTCCCATGGAGGTTCGAGACAATATGATCTCGATCTCCTTCTAGTATGATCCTTCTCGCCTTTGCACACATTTCTTTCACTCTGCCAGATCTTGAACATCTGTTGTTTGAGGCTTATGAATATCTTTGTTTATGAATTCCTCTAGTCTACTGTCTTCCAACACTGCCTCCATCCTATCCTTCCAAGAAATATTATTTGAACTACCCTCAAGGGCATGTTCGAGTCTCAATCCGTATAACGACATCCTATTAGATCTGAGGAATGATCCTACAAATTCGATTTCACCTACAAATACAAACTCATATTCTCCTCTTCTAGTGTGATTTATGCTCTGATACCATGTAGAAATTCCTTGTAGATTCAAACTGCTTATGTAATTTTCTAACACAAAATACTTGAATCTACTCTACTCATTAGCGGAAACAATTAATCGATCGAGAAATCACAAAGCATACAAGAGAAAGAATTCAATCAACACATTACATAATGATTTCCCAGGGAAGTCCATAGCTAAGAACCCTTGCTATTAGTATAACACATTAGTCAAAAAATATGAGAAGATTACAATGCTTTGTTCAAGCTCGATCAATCTCTGTACCATCTCTATCTGTCTCACAGCTTCCTAGACAAGCCCAGGCCAATACTTAACCAATTTTATACTTTCCCAAGTCCCTATTTCCTTGGGATTGTTTCCTCAGGAATTAGCCCCTATTAATTAGGGAAATTCCTCAATTGGAATTGCACAATCCCTATAGGCCTTCCTCTGACTACATGCACCGCTTGTACAATTTGGATGATTATACAACTGATAGTACACTGACCTTGAACTCCAATCTCAATTGGGTAACTCTCAGATTTGACATGCATGAGTTATTTATGAGTGAATCGTCAGTTAATTGATTGAACAAATGAAGCAACGCTCCATTGTCTGACCTCCTACTAGTTCCTTGATCAGTTGGAACTAGTTTAACTGACTTTAACTCAGTTAAACTGAATTAATTAATTACAACTCAAAATAAACTCAATCATCGCTCCTATAAAGTAAGAGACACTCTACATGACTCAAGTTATACCCTTAACTTGAATTAACTGAACCAACTAACACAAACTAACTTAGTTAACTCGTACAAGTTGTCTTGTGATGTGGAATTACAATTTTCTCCTAATTTAATTAAAGGGAAAATTAAATCAGGATTTTCTTGTTGCATTTTCAACAATAAAAACAATAATAATCAAAGAGGAGAGACATAAGGTACTTGTCTTTTGAGGATTATAGGGGAATTTTAGCTTCCTCTTAATCTTCGCCTTCTTGCATCCATCTTGCGACTTTATCACCCTTGCCCACATCATCAACATTATGTCATTCTTTCTAGGGTTTCTTCCTTTCAAACAAAAACATTTAGCTAGGGTTTTATCTCCAAACCCTATGGATTTAATATGCTTCAAATATTAGTCTAGGGTTTACAAACCCCAACTTTTGCAATATTCATTTTATTCCCTTTTTCAAGATCCATCAGACTTTGCAAATTCTCTCTTTTCTATATCAAATTTCCAAATAGAGTCTTCAAGCTTCACAATCATAGATGTTCCATAATTGTGTTAGTCAAGGATATTTTAATAAGTTGTCTTCATCACGAGAGGAAAGATGACAATCTTTCTTGGTCCAAACAATGCTGCCAAAATCCTAATGGCATATACACTCAGGTTTGCGCATCATACAAATCTCTTTCAATGACAACTTTATACTAGACCATTCTTGGAATGTAACATGCCTCCGAAAAATCTACATATTTATAATTTGGACATATAATCTGTCCATTCGTACCTTGGAACCATCTTTGGCTTACATAGAAAATAAACTCTTATGTTATTGAACTATGAATTTTCCATGATTCCATAAACCATATTGATTTGCATCTTATTTTCTTTATTCCTTTAATCAATATTAGCATCCAAGTATCTCTATATGTAATACACTTGGACTGTCATTACATATTGAATTTCATGACATCTAAACAGAAATAAAAACACTCCTTAGAATTTTGTCGTGACTTAATCAATAACCTTTCTAAGGTATTTTATAATCATAACAAATGAATTGTGACCTTCAGAACTTATGGCTTGGACTTTCTTTTGAAACAAAGGTTCTCAACCTCTCTAAGCATACCCTTGATGGTTTTCTTCAAGGATCACAAATCAAACCTTTGATACATTCCTATGATCAAAACTTAGATACAAGTTTTTTTCAACCAAATATTTAAATGATTGTTTCCTTTAGATGAGGTCTATAAGAATGTTGCTAAATTAAACCTTTGATTCCAAATGAGATTGATATAATGCACCTTATATTCCAATAGTCAAACTTTATACTTTTGCAACCTCATACTTGTCCTTGAGCAACTCATCACTATAACATGCTTTGCATGGAAACAATGTGCTTTCCTTGGAACCAATATGTAACAAGTATTTTGCTTTCTATTACAAGGCAACATGGTTCACATGATATTTTGAAAGAATATTACGGTCCCTAATCAAACCAGGTCTTTGACTGCCATTTGTACAATCCAGACTTTGCATGTAACATCATATGGAGCAAACTTATTTCCTTACCACACATATGGAGCTTGCAATGTAGGCAGACTTTGGTAAATTTATTTTGCTGACTGAAGTTTTCTTGGAATACCTTTTGAGATTCTTCGACCCTTGATACTTTACCATTGAGTGCTTCATTGATTAAATTCATTTGATACCAAATGGGATTGGTCCATGGACATACACTAGTACATCATGGATTAAAAGGAAAACAATGTTGTCTTCATACTTAAGTTAGATATTAGCTTATTAAATTTGAGACAAAACACATTTTGAACTAAATCTTTCATGGAAAACTCGACTGGCTTGATCTTAGATGGAGATATTTTTCGAACTTCTTTTGGCTTCTTCAAGAGGCTTCTCATCCTTGGATATAGAGGCTTAGAACATTCACATCCATAAGATGTCTTCCATCACAATTTTTATGCTTCTATTACCAAGGCTTCTCCTTGTTGATGAGTAGATGTGATCAAACAAACAAACTAGGCTTCAATGATCATGATTGTACTCTTCCTTCTGATGACATGGTATGGGTTTACACAAAAATATTTCAAACAAATTGGCATTTTTCCATCAATTATGACATTTTTGAGACCATGTTTAAGGCTTCTCAACCTTCTTCCATTAGCCCTAAGGCCTTTTGACCTTTTGCAATAACACTGAGTTTTATTTTAGCCTCTATAATTGGTCCTAAGGCTAGGACTAAGGTTGAGGCTTGAACTGAGGTATTTCTTAGTCTGACTTCAACCTGTTGCAATTTGTATCAAGGTATCTCTAATCACTCCCGATGCCTCAACAAAACTTCGATCTCCCTTTTATCTTGGAAAAAACATTGTTGTCTCCTCTAACTGATCTAGGGTTACAGATTTGAGACTTAACTAGGCTCGGGCCTTTATGAGATTTGAGTAGGGCTTCGACCCTTTGCAACTTAGTTTAAAGATAAAACAAACTTCTCTTATAGGGTTGTTCATTTCCCTTAGCTTTGATACCATGTTGATTTTTAGGTATCTTCTTATCTTATAATTACTACTTATGATTTCTTCCATTAATCTTTCTTTCATTTACATATTTCATAATTACACATGAGAACTCAAAAGTGTAAACATAAATGACAATAAAGATAATCAAACACAAGAGACAAACATTTACCCACACGAGGGAAAACCCAACAACATTTTCCTTAGAGAAATTATCTAGTTCAATAGAGATACATCAATCAAATACAAGGTCAAACAGACCAACAATGTAGCTAGGTCACACCTGGTAATGCTTCCTTTTATTTAAGTCAACAATTTATCCACAAAATTGATTTGATGTGTTGGATTTCCTTAGAGATCCGGTCCTATACTATCTCAAGAATTTGGTCTTGTAGCTCGGACTCAGAAAAATTCGGTCTCGCAACTTCCTTGTCTCAGAAGTTCGATATTGCAAATCTGTAACAACTCGACCCTATTGGTTCACATGTGTAAGGAGAAACAAAGGAAGATATGGTACGAAGGAAGACAAATAAGAGAGAGAGAGAGAGAGAGAGAGAGAGAGAGAGAGAGAGAGAGAGAGAGAGAGAGCATCAAACTATTCGTCCTTCTAGCCTCCTCCTTCTTCGTTGGAATGAATAAAGAAATCTTCTTAAGTGTGATCCAAATTGTGCTTGATGAGGAGGTCAAATGACACACACAAACACACATAGTCATCTTGTGATGGTGAATGGGTGCCTCTTTTCTGGGGCCGACTTGACTAGAGGGGAGCCAACTTGATTTATTTTTGGAGCAAAAAATTCAATTTCAAAAATTCAAATTTTCTCTTTTCAAAAGGTCATGAAGAACATGCCCTAATATTTTTTTTTTTTTTTTACATAATAGTATGAAGATCATGCTTTTCATTATTTACAAATACATCAAGAGTAAAATATTAATTATGAAGGTTGACCATAGCTACAAAATTCAATAGGATTATAGAACACTGTGAAACCATAGAACAAAAATTGCTCAACCTACCCTGATAGAGAAGAATCGAGACAAAACTGCATAAAATTTAAAAGAGAAGGAGGCAAAGTCAAGGAGAGGCCCCACGAAAAGCCCAAGAGGCTTTGGTCCCAAACCTCAGCTTTTGACACCGAAGCTTGAAGAAACCCCAAATTGGGATCTTCGACAAAGAACACTTCAACGACCAAAGCTCCAGCTAGACTGCGAGCCTCAACTATGTCAAAGTTGTCAGTAAGGCTTGAGAAATAGAAAAAGAGCCCTCAATGTCCATGTGAAACCATAACAAAATAAATAAATAAATCGAGAGCGAACTGCATAAAATTTAAAAGAGGAGGAGGCAGAGTCAAGGAGAGGCCCCACGAAAAGCCTAAGGGGCTTTAGTCCCAAACCTCAGCTTCTGACGCCGAAGCTTGAAGAAACCCCAGATTGGGATCTTCAACAAAGAACACTTCAACGACCAAAACTCTAGCCAGAATGTGAGCCTCAACTATGTCAAAGTTGTAGGTAAGGCTTGAGAAACAAAAAAAGAGCCCTCAATGTCCACGTAGCTGGCACCAACTAATTTTGACGAGAATTATGGGGGTAGTTAACTGCATTAACCCATCCTCGGTATCATCTAGTTCATAATCAACAAGTTCTTCATCCTCCATGATTCCCCTTCATGCCATATTAGCCATGGACCCGATCTGCTCCTTCCAAGACGCGTGCATAGTTCACATCTCTCATTTGATCAGGGGCACAAACATTGACATTGTGCCTTCCTTCGTTCAAAACAATTATTGCATTGCAAAAAACCCTTAAAAATTCATCCATCTTTGCATCTTTAGTCATTTGAAATAAATAAATAAGCAATAAAACTAAAGAAATAAAATACTCCAAATAAAATTATAAAATAAAATACTTTAACGAAATTATAAAAATTGAACATATAATTTTAAATAATACCATGAAATGATATTTCAATGATATTTTAGCCTTTTGCAATTTAATCGTTTTCTTATTCAAATTGATGATGAGCTGGCCCAACCTTCTAACAATCCCCTTGCTGAAAAGACAATGCCAAGGAATCAATGCTAACATATTCCCATAACTTTCCATTATGCCTCTGAAAGCATCACATTCCAAAATGAAATGTTTTTTGATTCCATTGTCCCAGATGTGTAAAATGTACACACCCGTTCTTGCTAGTCTCATACTCATGTGACACAAGGTCAATTTAGACCACTACCACTATAAAATCTAGGCATATACATATGCCCCTTCCGCACAGATGGATCAAGGAATTAGAACACTGGACCTCCTTGCACATAATATTTCATTTACATAGCCATTGCCAGTTGAGCTACCTCCAAAACTAAAATTCCCACCCTAGATCAATCTTAACTCTAGATATACTAAGCGTCGAGAGAGATCAAATATCTTTTCATTCTAAAAGAAATTTGTATATTGAGAGATTTGATCCCTTTCAACACTTGGTAGATCTAGAGTTAAGATGGATCTAGGCTGGTTTAAAAAAAATATAATTTATAGTTTTTATTTCATGTCTCAAATATACTTAAGTATTAATGTTTTGTTTTCTAAATAATATCTTTATAATTAATATAAATTATAATATATTAACAATAATTTATGCTGAAATTTTGAAATTTTTACGATAATTAATATTTATTATATTAATTTTTTTAAATTATTTTTTAATTGTTAATAATTTTTTTAATTGTTATCTTAAACTTAATTAGACATAAATAGCTTTTTGGTCAGAACACAATACAATATCTAGCATGTGTGTGACTTCTTGTTGTTTAAAATACACTTTTGAATGCATAAATGGATTCTGCACCTCAAAAACCCACGAGGCACTTGATCTTTGCAAATTAAACACATGATTTTTAAAATTTGTATTGGATTTTGAATAAAATTAACAAAAGAAAAAACTTCTAACAAAACCATTTCATTTATTACTTAGAATACCTGAACTTAATTCGTAATCTTAACAAAAAATGTCATAACCTTTAATAATTAATCTATTTATAAATTGTAATGTTTAATTATGGATTTATTTATATATAATTTTTGAATTTCACTTATAGATTGAGATGAATATTTTCATATATATTATTTACTATAATTGTTGTTAAGCCTTTTAATTTATCTTTCATGTACCGATATTTGCATTTATTAAATCACTAATATTATATTAATTATTTTAATGGACCATGAACATAATTTGTATAATAAGTATAGTAAATATCAATTTTTGGGATTCAACTGCGTTAAGTAAGTCATTCATTCGTGACCATTTCCATGAAAGGTAGTCGTAACTGACTAATTTCTCATGATTTTTGAATAGTCCACTTAGCACCCGTGACCATTTCCATGAAAGGTAGTCGTAATTGACTAATTTCTCATGATTTTTGAATAGTCCACTTAGCATCCGTGACCATTTCCATGAAAGGTAGTTGTAATTGATTAATTTCTCACGATTTTTGAATAGTCCACTTAGCATACTTAGCACTTAATGCATCGGGTGATGCTCATAGGGGTGAAGAAGTGGGATTGAAACTAGTGAAATAAATCACATAGCGTCAATCATCACTTCCGGGGCTTGCACCTGGTAACCAAAACTTCCCGGGTGGTCACCCATCCCAGAACGCCTCTGGCTCAAGCACACTTAACTGTGGAGTTTTCTCCATAATTAAGTCCACTTAGCTTGCTACCCCATTTGCAAAACCTTAGCAAGTATTGTGCCTCATGAACCATTCAAGTAGAGTTCCCTTCACTCTTTTTGAATTAGGTATTGGGGGTTTTCGCAGTGCATTATATTAGATATCATTTTTTGGGATTCAACTGCGTTAAGTAAGTCATTCATCTATGACCATTTCCATGAAAGGTAGTGTTAACTAACTAATTTCTCATGATTTTTGAATAGTCCACTTAGCACTCAATCCGTCGGGTGATGTTCACAGGGGTGAAGAAGTGGGATTGAAACTAGTGAAATAAATCACATAGCGTCAATCATCACTTTCGGGGCTTGCACCTGGTAACCAGGACTTCTCGAGAGGTCACCCATCCCAGATCGCCTCTGGCTCAAGCACGCTTAACTGTGGAGTTCTCCCCACAATCAAGCCCACTTAGCTTGCTACCCCATTTGCAAAACCTTAGCAAGTATTGTGCCTCATGAACCATTCAAGTAGAGTTCCCTTCACTCTTTTTGAATTAAGTATTGGGGGTTTTCGTAGTGCATTATATTAGATATATTATATATCATTTTTTGGGATTCAACTACGTTAAGTAAACCATTAATCTATGACCATTTCCATGAGAGGTAGTTGTAACTAACTAATTTCTCATGATTTTTGAATAGTCCACTTAACACTCAATGCATTGGGTGAGGCTCACAGTGGTGAAGAAGAGGGATTGAAACTAGTGAAATAAATCAGATAGCGTCAATCATCACTTCCGGGGCTTGCACCCGGTAACCATGACTTCCTAGGAGGTCACCCATCCCAGATTGCCTCTGGCTCAAGCGCACTTAACTGTGGAGTTTTCCCCACAATCAAGCCCACTTAGCTTGCTACGCCATTTGCAAAACCTTAGAAAGTATTGTGCTTCATGAACCATTCAAGTAGAGTTCCCTTCACTCTTTTTGAATTAAGTATTGGGGGTTTTCACAGTGCATTATATTAGATATCATTTTTTGGAATTCAACTGCGTTAAGTAAGTCATTCATCTATGACCATTTCCATGAGCGATAGTCGTAACTGACTAATTTCTCATGATTTTTGAATAGTACACTTAACACTCAATGCATCGGGTCCATCGAGCGGTGCTCACAGGGGTGAAGAAGTGGGATTGAAACTAGTGAAATAAATCACATAGCGTCAATCATCACTTCCGGGGCTTGCACTCGGTAACCAAGAATTTTCAGGAGGTCACCCATCCCAGATCGCCTCTGGCTCAAGCGCGCTTAACTGTGGAGTTTTCCCCACAATCACGCCCACTTAGCTTGTTACCCCATTTGCAAAACTTCTCACTTTTTCATCCTTGTGAGCATCACTCGATCCATTGAGTGTTAAGTGGACTATTCAAAAATCATGAGAAATTAGTGAGTTATGACTACCTCTCATGGAAATGTTCATAGATGTAAGTGGACTATTCAAAAATCATGATGCATTGAGTGCTAAGTGGACTATTCAAAAATCATGAGAAATTAGTGAGTTACGACTACCTCTCATGGAAATGGTCATAGATGTAAGTGGACTATTCAAAAATTATGAGAAATTAGTGAGTTACGACTACCTCTCATGGAAATGGTCATAGATGAATGACTTACTTATGACAATTGAATCTCCAAAAATGATATGTAATATAATGCATTGCGAAAACCCCCAATACTTAAGTATAGTAAAATTAAATCATTATTTTATATGTTCATATTT
>APFE030060416.1:0-10113 GCA_000404065.3 Pinus taeda | reverse complement strand
AGAATAATTTATAAATGAAAAATAATAAGTTAAATCCTTACCTATGTAAAAATGTAAAAATATATTAATAATATTAGGTTTATTATCACTAATAATGACTTTATATTATAAAATGGGACGAATAATCCTAAAATTAACTATAATGTAGTTAAGTATAACTTAGTAGTGTAGATAATATTGTTATAATAAGTTGTTATTGCATGTATCCACATAAATATATGGTATTATTATATTATTAAGGTGGAGGAGGAGGGCTCTAGACCGGAAGAATTACAAGGTTCAAAAATCAGTGATTATTTGGAATATTATGTAGTGCAATATATCCACATATATCAAATTATGTGGATATATTGCATGTATCCACATAAATATATGGTATTATTATATTATTAAGGTGGAGGAGGAGGGCTCTAGATCGGAAGAATTACAAGGTTCAAAATCAATAATTATTTGGAATATTAATTATATATTCCAAATAAAATTAATAATAAAGGTCTAATGCAAAAGATGTGCCCTTTTTGCAACATCTTTTTTTAATAATAAGATTAGAAAAATGGGAAAACCTTCTCACACAATTTACAAATATATCCATCTCTTGTTTGGTGGCTCTATTAAAGTAGTTAGTTCACCTACTAACTACTTTCAGGAACAATAACAACATTTTTCCTTGTTGAACCTAATTTGACTTCTGGAAAACATAACTTATGATCGATTCTTTTAATTTTTTATTGATTTCAAAAGAATCAATAAAAAAACATAACTTTACCATTAGGTGCAACATTATTATACATAATAATGGGATAAAAAAAGAATCAATAAAAAAACATAACTTTATCATTAGGTGCAACATTATAATGTATTGTTTTATTGGTTATTAAGGTTATGTTATTAAGGTTAAGAAAACATAACTTTACCATTAGGTGCATGCCCCCCAAGCTTCATTACATTCACCTAAGTAGACTACTTGTGGCTATCAGGTGGATGGAATGAAGGCTCTTTTATGAGATCTAGTTCTTTGACACGGGACAAAGAACTATCCTCATATCCTTGGTGTCATTTTTTAATGAGGTTGACACAAGACAAGGAACTATCCTCATACACTTCGTTTCATTTTTTAAGGACTTATATATCTGGTCAATAGTCAACAACAGTGAACATGCCCTAACTAGTCCACAATCATGTGGTCAAAGTGTTGCTAATTTTCGTAGCATCAGATGTACTCTAGCCATTAAAATTAGTGGAGAGGCTAAGGCAAATGAGATCTCCAAGAACTAGAAATCGTTTGGGGAAATTCCACCCGGATGGAGAGATATTAAAATAATTAATATTTTTAATGAGCCCTAAGTCTAAGAATCATACCCAGAACAAGAGGAATAAGGGCACATCTTTATGGTTTGGTGGCTCTATTAAAGTAGTTAGTTCACCTCGCTTGACCTAATTTGACTTCTGGATCTAGAAGGGGACTTTGTTGGCCCTTCTTTCAGCCCTTTTTCATCATATCAAACCCTCAAAAGAAAACCCTAGTGAAAAGCTGCAAAATTTCAGCCTCCTTCGCAGGTGTGGAAAGAAGAAAGGGAGAGAGACCCAAAACACTTCTTCTCCTTCTTTTGCCTTCTTCACTATCCTTTCTACTTCTTCCTTCACTTGAGAGGGAGAGGATTGAAGGGACCATCATTAAGATCAACATCATTTGATATCTGGTATATTGATAGTGGAGTTGCATCTCATATGAACCAAATTTCAGTGTCCCAGTTGCGGAACAAGGAGTATGATGTACACTTTGTGGGGAAGAAAGTGTATGTCAAACATTCTAGCTAGAAGAAGGTGAGACAGATTGGAGCTAGAAGCAACAGGTTATATAGGTTGCAAATTGATTCTCCAATGGCACTGATAGGCAAGGACAATGGAAACGGTAAGGAGCTGAACAAACTATGGCATAGGAGGATGGGACATTTACACCATGGAGCACTTAGGATGCTCAGAGAAACTGTGATGGTGTTCCAGTTTTCAGTATCGAGCATGATGACATTTGTAGAGGCTGCGTACTTGGGAAGTACGCTAAGGCAACATTTGCTAGAAGTGATAACAGAGCAAAAGGCATGTTGGGATTGACCCAATCGTGGCACATCCAATACATTAGTAGCACTGGTGTTGGTTCTTGTTTCAGTTTGAAACTCTATGGTGCCTCTCCCTACCGAAGTACATTTAGTTCTGTTCCTCGGAGTGATCTAGAAGCCCATCTACTCCTCCTAATAGCTAGAGAAATATTCTCTAACTCTCGTCATATGAGATGCAACTCCACTATCAATATACCAGATATCAAATGATGTTGATCCTAACAAACACGGAACTAATGGAAGAATATATTAGGTGCTTCTTCCGTTGTTGAATTATGATAAAAGGTGTATTGATTAAGCAAAGGTTATCCATCAAACTTGTGCAGATTTTAGATAAATTAGACCAGAAATACCATTACGGTCTCATAAATTGGATTGTAAAACCTTAGCTAGGGACAAGAACATAATATCCAAATAATGATGTTGATTCTTCCGTTATTGTTCCTGAAAGTAGTTAGTAGGTGAACTAACTACTTTAATAGAGCCACCAAACAAGAGATGGATATATTTGTAAATTGTGTGAGAAGGTTTTCCCAAACATACATTTTCACACAATTAGTAGAGTTCTCCTTCTATTAAAGTAGTTAGTTCACCTACTAACTACTTTCAGGAACAATAACAGAAGAATCAACATCATTATTTGGAATTTTAAAAATATACCAGATATCAACATCATTTGATATCTGGTATATTGATAGTGGAGTTGCATCTCATATTAAATAACGGAAGAATTACAAGGTTCAAAAATCAATAAAAAATTAAAAGAATCGATCATACATAAGTAATGATCAATTACTTATGTATTTTTTTATTATTAGGTATTTTTATATATCTATATATATAATTATTTTATTATTATTTATATATATATAATATATATATATATATATATATATTATATATATATATATATATATATATATATATATATATATATAATTATAATTATTATTATATATCTATATTATAATATTATATATATTATATATTATATAATATTATAATATTATGGATACATAGGATATATAATATGTTGGGATATTATTATATTATCTGAACATAATATTCCCATTATATATTATTTATCACTATATTTCTATATAGTTTGATTTTTTGAATATAGATGTTCATATATGTAATTAGAGCTAGAGACATTTTTTGCAAATGCCATGCCAAGACCCATGATACTCCTGGGTCATAATCTGCTATTTTATTATGATTATATATGTGGTCCTATGGATAATAAAAGACAGAAAGGACCATGTGAAAAGATCCATGATATGGGCACAACCATCTGAATGAAAAGGACTGTCTGGAAGTCTAAGATCCACATAATGGACCTAGTCACCTGATATAGAAGGATCATCATCATCATAGATATAAGGTCCCATGACATGGTCACAACCATCCGTAGATACATATACATGCCACATTCCGTTAGAATAATTCCATTATAGATATCTCATTTGATATCTGGTATATTTATAGTGGAGTTGCATCTCATATGACGAGAGTTAGAGAATATTTCTCTATCTATTAGGAGGAGTAGATGGGCTTCTAGATCACTCCGAGGAACAGAACTAAATGTACTTCGGTAGGGAGAGGCACCATAGAGTTTCAAACTGAAACAAGAACCAACACCAGTGCTACTAATGTATTGCATGTGCCACGATTGGGTCAATCCCAACATGCCTTTTGCTCTACTAATAAGAAGTGTAAATTATATATATATTAAATTTAAGGTTTTCCTATGACAATTTAGTAAATGGCTTATATCTAATTTAAAGACATTTTTCATTATATATATATATATTTATTACAAACATGTTGGAAAAGAAGCATATATACCTATTATAGCTACCTCAGACAGAGAGGTTGAAGTATATTGCTTATCATGTGAATTTAATTGTTTTGATATATATGCCAAAGGTATCAGAGATGTATATGTATATGTGTCCTTGATTTCCAGGTCTCCTGGTGGTGTTTTTTATAGTCCTTCCACTAGCTCATAAAGCATCTCAGCTATATATATATTAATTGAATATATATATGATCACATGTGTACTTGAAGAAGAATCAAAGTACACATCCCCACCTTCATATGAGGTGGTTTTCACCTCTGCAGAAGGATCATCATCAGGTCCCTTTCTTTTCTCAGGAGCTTTAGATTCGTAATGAAAAAACAAGCATGTGAAGGAGTTTATTAATGGAAATGATTAATAAACTCCATTAATAACCATAAGTGACCTGATCATAAATAACGGAAGAATTACAAGGTTCAAAAATCAATAAATAATTAGCATAATAAATATAGAAAAGAGAACCCATAAATGAGAGAAAGACCAAGGAAAAAGAATAATTGAAATAATATAATTATATAATTGTTAAAATTAGAATTAATGAAAGTCAAGAAATTTTCAAAATAGATTTTAAATAGAAGGGAAAAAATGTTAATGGAATGGGAAATTTAAAAATAAGAGGTGAGGATGAATTAATTTGAGGATTTAAAGGAGAAATGATGGATGGCAGGTTTTCAAGAGCGCAATATATTTTAAGTTTTTATTATGGGTGGTTTTTGAGAAACAAATAATTGGTATTATTATTAAATTATTTTTTTTTAATGTTAGATTATTTGTCCTTAAAAAATTATTTATGGTAAATAATGAATAAAATCATTACTGTAATTTTCACCAATAATAATAAGAATGGAGAAAATAATGCACACATACAAAAATTTGACACCAATATTTTTGGAAAATAGTCTCTAGAAAAAACCTGTGTGGGGGAAGCCAGTTCTATAGATGAGGGTTTATATTAGTAATAAATCTTCAGCAATTTGAGAATCACAACCACTTGTCTCTCACTAGCAAAGCTACCGAAAAATATTTTTCTCCACTCCTAATAGAAAAATCAAACAGAGAAAAACAAAGTCTTTGCCTGCAAATCAACATGGCCTATCCTAGGCTATTCGCACCTCCTCCAAAATTCGTACTAGCAGACAAAAGAGTACAAATTGACCACCCATAAACTCGCACAACCTCCAGGAAAATTAACCTCGTGTATAATTCCACCTCTAGCAATTCGATAAACCCACTCGCTCTACCTCTAGAAAGATATCCAAAAAATTGCAACTAAATCGAGCCTCTTGCTACTTGGACTGACTGATCTGGATACATGCACTTCCTGATTCGAACTTCTCTCTGCAAAATAATTCAGCCACCTTTCTCTTCTAAGAATACTAGAATCTTGGTGAAGAATTTATTTGGAAATTCTCTCAATTTATTTGTTGAAAACTTGTTGTTGGTGTGCTTCATGTTATCATTGTGCCCTTGTTGTCACTACAATTCGTTGTGCCTAAGTGATCTCCAAAGCCCCACCGATTTGCTCTTTATAATTAACTTCAATTAATGGCTAATATTATCTTGACCTCTTCTCATGACTTTTCTAAGTCACTAGAGAAAATCGATTTTGTCTTAATTAATTTGATTTAATTAACCACTTTTCCTAAGTTAGACTTAAGAAAATAATTAAAAATTGGCTAATTAATCTAATTAAGACATTTTCCCTAGAAACTTTTTTTGGTTCTTGGAGATAATTATCCTCCTATGTTCCTTAGCCTCATAAACACCAATAGAAACTAGAACATTTGTCTGAGCTACAAAAACTAACGCGTTTCTATTTCAAAGGCTTCCTTAATGATGCACTAGGTTAGAAGGGAGAGGAAGACAAAATTTTGAAATCATCAAAGTTAATGAAGTGAATGGTATTGTGAGAGGGTTCGGTAATGGTCAATTTAGAGATTCTATTGTGATGGGTATTTTCTATATGCTCTTTTAGACGATCTTTGAAGCATCTTCTTATTTGGCCATTGTAGGTTTTCCCGTAGGAACACGGAGTTTGGTAAGCCACTGAGCGAAGCATTGGGTTAGAGTAGTGGTCCTTAGCAGACCTGAACAATTGTTAACGATAATGTGACATTTATAATAAATAGACACTAACATCATAGGAATAATAATAATAAACTATACTTATTATATCAATTCTTATACTAATAACAATATTTGTTTACTATTTAAATAATATAATAATAATTGTAATATTACTACTATAATTTTAACTCCTTTTAATATAACTTTAGATCATTTCTATAATAATAACACAAAACTAACATTAATATTAATAGTATAGTCATTAAATATATATATAAGAAAAAATCGTAACTTTCTATTAAGTAAATAAAAAGTCACATAGAGCAGATTCCTTTGAAGGCATTTCCAAAAAATAGTTGTTCATGTGTTTCTTGATCATCATACATACAAAAAGTCCAGGATTTTTGAAAGGGGAGCCCATACATCAATAGTATATCAAAAAATATATCATAACCAAATACAGTCCCTGCTGACCATAAAAACTAAAATTTATCAACAAATAGTGTCATATGAAAAACCGTCTAAATATTTTGCATAAAAAAATGGTAAAAGCCTGTTGTCCGAGGAAACTTGTTCATCCCAAAATGGGGACCAAAGAAAATTGTAATTGTTGTCAAGTAAAACAATATGATTTGTTTCTCGCTATGTTGCAAGGAAAAGATGGTGTTTGTATTCCTGTATTTGACCATCCACTTGTTTAAGTACCTACGAGGTACCCAAATGTTGTTGAACGCCCTCCTTAGATAAGATATCGGCCTCTAAATTTATCTCCTTATAGATATGGCAACAAGAAACATGATCAAATAAAGCTTTTATTTGCAAAAAGAATTCAAGGATAGGGATAAGTGTGTGATTGTGACATCTTTGTGAGGAATTGAACTAGTTAATGAAATTTAAAGAGTCCCCAAAGATCTGAAGAGAAAGACAATGATGTTCCTAAGCCCAACGCAGTAAAATATTTAAAGAGAGGAGTTCGGCATAATTTTTAGATCCTTGCTATAATCCGACTTTTTCCTTTAAAACATTATTCTCATTTGATTAAAGGATAAGCCCCCTCCACATTTTCCCTCCTCGTTGGAAGCTACATTAAAGTAGGACCAAGGTATTTTCTTATCAATTTCCTCCTCCCTGACATTTCTCTGAACTTGATGAGGTTTCGAGTGGGGAGAAGAGAGTAGATGGCTGTAATTTCCTTTGAGATGAAATCCAGAGATGAGTTTCTGTCCTTGAAGGTGGCCTTATTCCAGGAAAGACAGACTCCCCAGAAGATAACAGGGGGAATATTCCTCCATCCCAATTCCCTAGAAGCATCCCACCATGACTTTTAGGATCCCATAAAACTATTGCCTTGCCACTGAAGATCACATCTAATTAAATGATTAGATTTTTCTAGGATAGATCGAAAGAAAGGGCATTGCATAAAGAGGTGGAGAGACGATTCTTCCCTATTTTTGCATAGTACACAACAGTCGGGGCCCTCCTTTTTCCTTGTCTCCAAATTGTCCCAGGTCAGAATTTTTTCCTAAGAACACACCATAGGAAAAGTGTAGTTGTTGTTGGACATGTGAGCTTCCAAATAATTTTCCACCACCACTCCTTCTTTTCCTCCAACCGTTTTTCTATCTGAAATCGTACCCGTCCTTTAGAGTGTAGGAACCAAATTTAGAGTGAATCTAGCAAAGAGAATCCTCCTTGTCTCTGATCCTTGCATGAAATTGTTTGAGTGCATTGACATATGCATTCCAGTAAGTAGCAAAATCCCCTTCAAGGTGTAGTTGAGTAGTAAGTTTCCAACCCTGTGACCAAATAGTGCTTATGTCCTCATTAACAATGTGACTTAGAAAAACCACCCCTTGATCATTTAATTATTGGATCATATCGATAGGTAGCTTGAAATTTCTTATGCATCTAGCCAAAGGATCAAGACCAATCCCGCATTTGTATCCCTTTCTGATTTCTAAGCCAAAGCATTACCAATGACATAAAATGACTCGACGATTGCTTTCCATATTATGGATGGGTTCACTGAGCACTTATCCAACAGTCTTATCCATTCATCAGTTGAAAGAGGAAAAATGTATTCTTTGTGAACCACCAGGGACCATAGACTGTTAGTAGATAGTAAATTCATTAACTTAATATCATTAATATTATTTTAATTATTATAACATAATAATAATAATATAACATAATATTAATAAAACCTCGATGGGGGTGATTGAGCACGGTGCATTTAGTGGAGGTGATTGGAAGGTCGGTTTCCCAAGAGATCCCTACATTTTATGATGACAATTAAAGCCAAGTGATGGCCAAGAAACTGGTAGTCTAGAAATTTCACAAGACCGGAGTGAGATGAAGGTTGGAGGCTGTTTATACTCTGGAAATTGATCACACTAGTGTTGAGGTTTTGAAAATCATCGCCACAACATTAGGGATAACCACCCGAGCTGGACCTTAAAACAACTCCTTTTCCATTTGGGATAGTGGCTCCAACTGTTCCAATTAGGCCCAACTAGAGCCACTATCCCAAATGGAAAAGGAGTTGAGTTGTTTTAAGTTCCAGACCGGGTGTTTATCCCCAATGTTGTGGCAGCGATTTTTGAGGCCTCAACATTTTTTGGCACTAAAAGGAGGGAATGCAAACTATGAACGGAAAGTAAGTCCAATCCAAAAACAACTTAAGGATCATTCTTCTTTCCTAATCAACTCAAAGAATTGATTTGATGGCCCTAGCTATTAGAAATTAGAGATATATTTAAAGCTGATAGCGGTTGGGAGAAGGTAACTGGACCTAATTGAAACAGTTGGAGCCACTATCCCAAACAAAAAAATGAGTTGTTTTAAGGTTCAGACTAGGTGGTTATCCCCAATGTTGTGGCAATGATTTTCGAGGCCTGAACAACTAGTTACTGGAGTGTTGTAGGGTGGTGCAACGGTCGGTAAATATGCATTGGTTATCAGAGTGTTGTAGGGTGGTGCAATGGTTGGTAAATATGCACAGGTTATCAGCTTGTGCATGGTCGCCCATTTGAATTCTACAAGAAACATCAATGTATCTAGTTATATGATCCGAATTGGATCCATAAAGGATGATTAAACAGAGCCATGGTTGTACCAGGTTGGGACAGACTTCAAAGAATTTACAATAGCGATCAAAAACACCTCTAAACCAGTGGCAATGGCAGCTAGTGTGGAACGACGAGGACCTCGGTCAAAGTGCGCTGACCGAGGCCCATGGAGACTTCGCAGGAGGTGAATTTAGCTCTTGGGAGGCCCAGATCAGGAAACAGAGGAGGTTTTTGATACGCGATTAGCGCTAATCGCGCATCGTTGGACGAAAAACCCCAAATTGGAGAAGCCACGAGTGCTCGGTCGCATGAGAGCCGGGAAAACCATGGGATAAAGGCTAAAGCGCTAAAGGCGGGTCCTGCACCAAAAACCGACATATTGATCGGGGGCGTCCATGGGCAGTACGCTATTTCGAAGGAAAAGGAGCGATTCCACTCAGCGCCTGATGCGTGTCAAGTGGACAAGAGAGAAAATCGCCGCTCATCACGTGTTAACAATCGAGCTAGTCAATCGCGCGGGACAAGCGAATGGCGTCGGATCTGGAGGCCCCAAATCTAACTGCTGAGACCGCGCTCGATGGTAAAGCAGAATCGATGGTGGATTAAGCCACAGTTTGTAAAGATTTGATGTCCGATTTGACTGCTAAGGTGGCAGAAGACTCATTCCACAATGTAACGGAAAAACCGAACCGACGAAGCGAATTGGCGCAGCTACAGGAGGACATGTGGCCACTGCCTGTGAGCCTAATGATGACGCCGAATAGGGAACTCCAAGCGAAGCTGTAGCAGACGATCCGACGGGAAGTGGAAGAGGAATCAGAGAGTCATGGGTACGAATGGCCTTAAATCCATGCACAGGAAAAGTAGAAAGACAACCACCAGAACCCCGAGAGGAGGATGGAACACATAAAGGATGAACAAAGAGAAGAAAGACAGTGAAGCAACAGTAGAACAGAAGACAGAGGGCTGAGATGACCAAAGGCAACATCGAGCACCAGA
>APFE030060415.1:16698-47228 GCA_000404065.3 Pinus taeda | reverse complement strand
CAATGTACTAGAAGGGATAGCTCCTCCCTTTTACATGAGTGCCTATATTATGGATTCCATATGTTTCTCTTATTATTTTTTGTCTTTAGGATGGAAATGACTGATCAATGTTCTATCCCCATCCATATTTACTTTGACATCATGTGGGAATCTAAGTACCATCCCAATTTTTACAAAATTTTCCTCGAAGTCATGGTCCCCATTAACCAAGAAGCCTTTGGAAGTAAAGCCCCTAGGGTTACTGTTGAAGCCAATAGAGACCTAAATCATATAGGAAAATGGTTCAGGGAAGAGAATTTTACTTATATTCATATTTTTGGTAGCCAAACCCATCCTCATGCCTTGCCACTCTTTGTTCCCGATAAATTTCTAGCCAAGGAAATTACCTATCAAACAGTTGGTTATGGTCTAACTAAAGAGCTTAAAGATTCCAAGAAAACCATTTGGCCCCCCTTTCCTATTTCTTGTGGTTCATAGGCCCTTGACAATTTTAAGCATGTTTGCTTAAAATTAAGCAATTAAAACCTTTATGTTTTCCAGTTTTGCCAAAATGACACTATGATCCTAACAGAATTGGCAAACAAGTAACGACTCAGGTGAAACTCAGGCCTTTTTCAAGTGAGCCTAATAAGTTCCACAACTTCTTTAAGATGATTACAAAATACTCTATTGTCGAGGAGCTAGCCACAGAAATATTAAGTTTTGCAGAGTTGCTGAGCTTTAAACCATATTGTCAGAGGGGAAATGCCCATTTACCAAAAATACTAGGAAAACATATGCAACAGGAATTAGGAAAAGAAGCATGAAACTCTTCTTCCCTAATACCAGTTATAGAAACAAAAATTGATATTTTTGAGCAAGAGAAACAATTCAATAAATTTTGGGAAGAATTCAACCATGCGCTATCTACTGAAGAAGTCCCTCCCACAAACAATTCCATTCAGCAAGCTACAAAGCCAATGTTAGTTAGTGCACAGTTAGTAGCAATCACTATTGATCTAGACACATAGTTATGTACAAGTAATAAATAAGCCTCTAAGGTTTCAGGTGATAAAGGGGAGACCTCATTCACTGCTGAGGATCCCCAAATTATTATTAATACTAAAGAAAGTGAGAGGAACATCAGTGTAAAAGCAGAGAAAATTTCTATTACACCAAAGGATATGGAAATAATCCCTACATTCCCTACCACTGAGATAGTCCACAAGATTGATGAAATTCCACCATTGGACATGTTTTACAATCCAAAGAATAAATTAGTTATGAGCAGATCATGGAAGAAAACGAAATTGGGACAATCTCCATACTTACTACCTAGCGAGACTCCAATCCAAATACTTTGGAAAGGAGATCAGTCTGCCCTTGAGGAAGAATTGAACAGGCTATCTCAGTATGCAAGAGCTTATGCCAGTGCCACCATCAATAAAGCCACAAAAATTTAGTTATTAATAAAATAAAAGGATCAAATATTTTCTCAAATGGAACAACTTTTACAACAGGAAAAGAAAACAATAGAGAAATAATGGAAATCAAATGTTACTAATCTACAAAGAGATTTTGATAATTTAAGGCTTCATTTTTGAAACAGAGAGCAGAGGTAAAGACCAACAAATTCAACACCTATAGCAAAGGATTGAATAGCTACAGGAAAGCCCTGAAATCAATGAATTCTAGAAGGAGGCATATGAACTGAACACCTTGCTGACAAAACAATAGTTATTTTTATGTCATAAATCATCTCAGATTCATGATTTAGCCAAAACTAGTGATTACCTAGTTACTCAACTGTCCAATCTGAGGGCATATTAAGAAGGGATTGATGAAAATGTATCGAACTACATAGATTGGTAGAACATTACAGAGGGGAGAGTGGTTGATTTCCCTAGAATTGAAGAGTCGATAAAGGACATTGTATTCAGTGATTGGGATATGAATATGAAAAGTGCTGAAATGGTCATTATGAGGTCTAGAAATATTGCTTCTAATCTCATTGAATACATTAAGGACACTCTATTACAAGCAAGTCTGATACAAGAATGCTCGAAAGACACTTTTCCAAATATCAAGATCTTAAAAAAATCATGGCAATAAGTGTCTATGAAGAAAGCTCTAGATATTCAAAGCCTATCTAGGCCTAACATGGAGAGTTATTGGAATTTCCTAGTGAAACCACATAGTCAATTGCTTATGCTGAGGTGTCTCTCAAATGTTGCTACTCAACTTCTTCTAGCACTCAATGATGCAGCCTTCACAGGACAGATGCATATGCAGCCGATACATCCCCCCTGGCTCAAGCCAATGGTGAATGCATGTAATCTCAAAGAACGAATAGAAAAGGAGTCTGACAAATAGTCATGAGAAATGTTAAAACTGATCACCTTTTTGTTGTCCGAGATTTTAGTTTAATAGTTTTAAAATATTATTTAGAAACTTTGTTTATAAGTTCTATTTTTTATATTAATGAGCAATTTAACCCTTCATGCAATCTAGAAAGGGTCAAGAATTTTTGAGAAGGTGGCTTTGAAACTCGCACTATGGTTGAACAGAAGTTATCTAATTGAAAGGTTGAGCTTGGAAGCTATCTTTTTCGGATATAAAGCTTTGATCCATTGTGTACTATTATCTTTGTGTTGTTGTTTTATGTTATTGAATTAGATAGTAACTTATTTCTTTCTGAATAATTCATTATAGTTTGCTATGAAATGAGATATATCATTGTCACTGTTGATGTGAAATATTGAATGATTTGTGATTATATATGATATAACGAGATCTTTTGTGTGATTGAGTTTTTCATCAACTAAATTAATTAACTATTTAATTAATTTAGTTTCTTATGTATTCTTTCTTTTCATTAAAGTATGAAATGATCTATATTATTACATGCTTTATGAAATATTTCTATTAGATCACATAAAATAGATTTATCCTAGGAGACGGTAAAATAAGTGTTAAAGTTTTATCATTAGTTACTAAATCATTCCATTGTGTTGATTCCATTCCTTTTGTTATTATTAAATCTTTTTAAATAGAAAATTGGTTCCTTATCCCCAGTTGGACCCACCATCTTCAATGGAAAAAGAGTTTCTTTAAGCTTCAGATCAGGTGAAGTTCCCCGATGTTGAGGCAGTCACTTTCCAACCTTCAACATTTTTGGTGCTAGAAGGAGGGCCAACATACTATGGATGGCATATAATCCCAATCCAAAACCAATAAGCCACTACAAGAGTCAATCACCCTCCAAAACTCCTACAACTTCAAGATCTCATTCTAAATCTCCAAGTCATAAATTAGAAGTTGTAGAAAAATCCCCAAAAATTCCTAGCACATTTCCTGTAGTACCTCCTTCAGATTACAATCTGGAATCTCTAGAAATACAATCTTTGATAAAGAAATTGGAGGATATCTCTATTTCTGTAGAAAAATCTGTAACATCTGAAGCTTCTGAAGGAAGTGTCACTTCCTTATTTTGCCACACTGGTGCATTAACTCATTCACAGAGTGAAAAAATTGGCGTTACACCATTTGAGCTTCCACTTCCCTCTCATTGAAAAAGAGCTACTACATCAGCATCTCAGTCATCTGCTAATGAGATTATACATTCATCTCTACCACAAGCTCCCTCATTCATCCCTTCACAACCAATTTCCTTATTCATTCCTATTTCTTCTACTCAAACAATTAGTGCTGCCACAAGTAGTACTAGTCCAGTGGTTGTTTCTTCTGCCACAACATCCACCTTTGGAAATTCTACATCATCTTCTCAAACAATAAGAGAAACAATGGCTGCTAGACCATGGACTAATGCAAGAGCACTTCATCCTCTACCAAGTCATCTAGAAAAATGTTTACCCAAATACAATCCACATGATGGTCTTCCTACTGAAGAACATCTCAATAATTTTATGCTAACCATGAATCTTAATGGTGTTGAACATGAAGACTGTGTAGTAATATTGTTTACTTATACTTTTTAAGGATCTGCAGGATCCTGATACTTTTCACTACCAGTAGGCTCAATTACTAGTTGGGATATCTTTGAAGAACAATTTTTAGCTAAATTTGGTGATGATTGAACAATTTCATCTTTAATAAATGATCTTTCTAATTCGAAAGTTAATTCAGGAGAAAACATCAAAGATTTTGATTCCAGGTTTAACAAATTGTTGAATAAAATCCCAACTACTTCAAAGCCCAGTTTAGATGTACAAATTGAATGGTACATATCCTATCTTCCTTCAAATATATAAATTTTTGTAGATAGATCTAATAAGGCTAGATTAGTGGAAAACATGAAAGAAGCCTTATCTTGTGAGAAAAGAATATTTTCTTTAGAGAAGAAAATAGATCTAAAAGATATGAAGGCTAAGAAGCTAACATTCAAAGATGATTCCATGAAGAAAACCCCAAAAGACCATTTTGATCTTGAAGGATTGAAAAAAGTTCTTAAAACTATGTCTAATGAAATGGTTGAAATTAAGAAGTAGGTTGCAGAATCTTCTTCCAAAAAATATTTTAGAACTTTCAAGAGAAATTAATCATCAAATTGTCAACCTGCTAATATAATATCCAATGTAGAATCTGATCATGAAGAAGATGAAGAAGAATCAACAATGTCAGCTAAAGAATTACAAGAATAAGAAGTGGCTAAATTACATGGGTTGTGGGATTTTGTCTTGCCTACATCCGATGAGGAAAATGAACATGGAGCCTTACCATTTAGCGTTAGAAGCATAGGTCCTGCTAATTCTTCGCAAGTAATCCAAAGGTAGAAAACTTCAACTCCTATTGCTAAAGACAAAGTTGTCAATAAAAAACCTCCTTATAAACCTTCTCAATCAAATCCGCCTTCATGTAACCCTCAACCTTCATCTAAAACCTTGTTAGTCTCTGACACCATTGAGTATAACATAACTGAAGACATTAACAAGATCAAGGTCAATATTTCTCTCCGTGAACTTAACAAACTGAAACAACATAAAAAAATTTATTGAAAGAGTTGAATGTAGTTACTACTTCTCCTATTCATGCACCTGTTGTAGCCAAAGTTGCTAATGGAATGGGAAAACCCCCTATAGATTCTTTCAATAAAGTTAATGCATCTAATGCAATTTTGATTGGTGATATATCTAATTCTCATACTGCTCCTTTTCTCTTGACTTACAAAATTTACAATAGGAATGTACATTATTCCTTGCTAGATTCTAGGGCATCTTTGAATATAATGCCATACTCAATTTGTGAGAAATTAAATATCGCAACCCAGAAATCAACAGTTCATATTGTACAATTAGAAAAAACAAATGTCAAGGTTTTAGGAGAGATTAATTCAACCAGTATTAGACTATCATCCAACCCCAAAGTTTTTTAGGTCCCTATACTACTATTGTAACCCATTATTGCTATTAGTGAAACCCCCTTATTATATTGTTGTGTCCATGTAGTACCAATATTGTTATTATTGTACCCCATGGAAGCCCACTATTGTTATTATTGTGCCCTTATTATTATTGTTATGTCGGCTCTAATTATATTATGACCCCTTAGACTCCTATATATAGAAAGGAGGTCTTGTCATTTGTATCATCCAAGAATTTTCATTTGTGTAATGTAAAGGAGGTTTCCCCCTCGAAGAGGCTGAATCATAAGGTGTTTATCTCTGTTTTCTATCATTTTGTGAGCTGGTTTCATAACATTTGGTAAGAGAGCTTTGGATTCTAGGGTTTCGCTGCTCCAAACAAGACATCGTTGACTTTTCGCTATAACGTCTTTTCTACAATGTTTCAGAAGCTAAAAAAACACCCATTTGAGACAAAATCACGAGGAAACTCAGGTCTGAATTTATGATCTTGTCTTGCTACATTTTTGAAGATATGATCTGAGGAAGTTAGAGTTTTTAGAGGCTCCATAAATCCATCTCAAACAGGGCATCATGGAATTTTCAATATAATTGTTTTTCTACAAAGTTTCAGGCTCTAAATTAAAACCCATTTGATCTGAAAACTTAGGGAAGAGTGGGCTTGAATTTTAGATCTTGTTGCGCTATATTTTCGGAGATCTCATCCAAGACATTTAGGGTTTTTATAGGATACTGAATTACATCCTAAATAGGCGACCTTCGAGAAATCATCATAACTTTCTCTCTGAGCATCATATTGAAATTGTGTAAGAAGTTATAGAAAAAGGATGGATGATACTTCTTCGTGTATCGTTTGTAGGTATGAAGGTCGAAACAGTGACACGTGGAAGTTCGTACAAGTTCAAACTATTAAAAAAGTATATAATTAGGTCATCTTGGGATATTGGGCATAAATCTTTCTTGGAGAATCCAATTTCGATCAGACTTGTGGCATTGGAAGGAGGATGCAGAGGGATACTGAAAGTCGCCATTACATACCTTGGAGATCTGAACTTTTAGAGATACAACATATTGAAGATCGAGATCTTCAAAGTAAGAAAAAGAATGACTCGAATCAAGAAAATAGAAACATTTAGT
This sequence comes from Pinus taeda, assembly GCA_000404065.3. NCBI lineage: Eukaryota > Viridiplantae > Streptophyta > Pinopsida > Pinales > Pinaceae > Pinus > Pinus taeda. The sequence continues at coordinate 40,732 of APFE030060415.1, read as the reverse complement.
AATCAAAATTTGATGGATGATTTGAAGAATGCGATCGATGCTAAGATAAATAGTTTTATCCATGCCATGGAAGTTGATATTGATGGTATGAAAGAATATTGGAAGAAAGGCATGGAATATTTGAAGAAAGACGTGGAAAGTTTGAAGGAAGGTGGGACAAAGATGCTACAAGAAAGGCTTCCTAATGGGGAAAAGGTAGTAGAGGAAACTCAAGATGAGAAAAAAAATTAATGTTGATCATGATTTAATAGAATCTAATGTTGGATTGAAGATCCAACATATTCCAAAGATAGATATGAGAATTTTGACGACAAGGATCCCGTAGCAAGGATACTACAAATGGAGAAATATTTTGACCTATAGGAGGTGCAACTGTTACAAAAGGTACGTATTACATCTTTATATTTAGAACCGAATCAATTTTTATGGTATCGAAAGATTTGTTTCTCGTAAACACTTGTCATGTGGTCAATTTTCATGGAGGAAATGATAGCACATTATGAGGATACAAAGAGAAACACCTTCTTTAGCCAATTGATAAATCTCAAACAAAAGGGTTGAATGGTAGATCACATTGAGGACTTTCAAAAATTGAATATAAGGGTAAATGATATTTCAGAGAAGAAAATGATTGATGTCTTCATAGGGACTTTAAGGGATAACATTCAACATGAGGTTCGTCTTTGGGAACTTGATTCATTGGAGAAGGCATTCAGGTTGGCAAGAAAAATTAAAAGCGGAATTATGGAAACAAGGAATTCCACCACTCAAAACTATAAATATGGAAGTGTTTTTTCTCCTAGCCTTCCACAACCTACAAGGTTTACACCACAAAAATTGGAAGAGAAAAGAGAAAAATTATATTAGTTAATTTTAAAATTGGACCAAGTTAATATTAATTGGTATAATTTTTTTTGTTTATAGAACAAAATTGTATGTAAATTTACAACACCATAATATATTAAATATATCTGATTTTAAACCTATAATCTCTTTAAACAAATATTACTCAATTATTATTATATTATATTATTTAGAATATATAATAAAGATTGTGTTAATAATATAATGAATATTGCAATATTCGGTTGGATAAAAAACAATTTGGTCAATGTTATTGCTCATTCCGTTGACTTAATGTCATTTATTTATGATAGTTTGGATAGAACTCTCTAACGTTTATTAAGAATAATGATGTCTACTTTGGAATTTGCGCTTAAATTGGTTAGAGAACCACTCACCAACCTGCTGCTCAACTAAATCTCAAACTTCTTAATATTGGAACCTTTCAATTGGTAATTCATTTTGTATTTTTATTGTTGAGTTTTGAACTTGTGAATGTTGGATTCCCTGATTTACTCAATAAGTTCAAGTTGGAGGAGTTAGAGTTCAGTTAAGAATATATGATTGTTTATTTGTAGCAATCAAAGTGAGTTATCTCAAGTTTTTTTCAATTAAACTAGTTCCAACTACTTAAGGAACTAGTGGAAGGCCAATTGTGCAGTGGGACTTTAGTCAAACTCAGTGATCATGCAACTAACTGATCAATCAACCCAAAATAGCTACTGCAAGGAGAATTCGAGTTCCCTGGCTGTGGTGGAGATTCCAAGGGAGTGTAACATCAATTGTAGACTAGCAGTGAGTGTATAGGTGTTGCATGCAGTCATATGATCGATCTTGGGAATCTCACAATCCATTCTGTAAAAATTCCTTAATAATAAGGGCTTAATTTTGCAAGTAATTGCGAAAGGAAATATGGTCTCAAGAAGAGGTAGAAATTTACTAAGTCTGAGTTACAGCTTCTCAGTGAACAGAGAGACAGGTTATTCACTTGCAGTCTTAATTGAGCAAATAAATTGCAATACATTTATATTCATCATATTAATGCAAGTAGACATTGGGGTTTTTAGCGTATTGCTTTCCCCAGGAAAAATTTTTTGTGCGTGTATGTTATTTCTTATTGTATGTATGAAAGTTTTGTTTCAAATTGTGAATTAACTTCCAAAGAGTGGTAGAGTAGGTTTCTATCTTGTGATTTTGATTAAAACATCATGTGTAGTTTCAACTTTACACCAAAATTTCTACAAGGATGGTGGAGGCAAATTACAAAATATTTGTTAGTAGACAATATGCCTTCTTCAAAATATCTATGACAACTTTTGTGAGAAGAAGAAATTGAGGACAAAAGCTTGGATTGTGGAAGAATTAGTCACAATATTCACAAGGGTGGTAATTTTGGTTGCACGTTTGGAGGTAGACATATTAAATGTAATTTTGCTCGCAGGTGTGTAGGTAGACAACTGACAGTTACTGCTTTGATTTTTGTTAATGATTTGTTACTATTTCGTAGATTGACCTATTTTAATCGGTCTCTCGACTCCTTATAAATAATATTAAATCTCATATGGTTTCTTCTTACCTAGATGATGCATTGGTATTGGATATTTATCATATTTTTGGTGTTATCTCCACTACATTAGATGCAGATTTTAAATATCTCAGAGTTATGCTCCAACGTAATTGTTATGGAATTAAGGATTGGAGCTGACTTATAGAGAAAATCCACTGTAAACTTTTATCATGGGCACACAGTTAGCTCTCCCTAGGAGGCAATTTGACTCTAGTTCAAGCAGTTCTTTAGAGCATCTATGTATATTGGCTTCATATTTTTTTATGCCTCATAATATCACTAAATGTATATTTTTGGCTTCATCTTGGCATGGGACAATTTGTGTCGTAAAGGACAGTGTGAGATTGGTTGTTTTTTACTCTGCATGGAGGTGATGGATGACCAGACTCATCTATTTCTTTGGTTCTCCTTAGCAAGATCAATTTGGAATGGTGTATTTAATATGTTGAATTTACATGTAGGTTATAACTACTCTTTTGTGGTTGATTGTATTCAGGACTAGATTATTGAATATAAAACATTTGGACCACTTCCAATATACATTGGGGTTTTGATCCAAAGAAGGCATCACTGTCCCAAGATTATTTTTTGTTATACATCCACGTCCATCCTTGTTAAAAAAGCTAAAATCCTAACTGGACTTAAACATAACCTCCATCCCATATTCCATTAGTAGATAAAACCCTTCTCTCATTTTATAACCATGTCAATCTACCCTCCATCCCATACTCTCTCATGAGCCCTGTGTAAACCACCATTTCATTCAAGGATGGGGATTTTGTTGTGTACTCTAACCATATATGTTATATACTTTCCCCTTTTTCTTTCTTATGGTTTCTTCGGTTGGCCTCCTCTAAATATTCCCTACTCTCCTTAAATTATTTAGAAGGTAGGATTTGGCTGCTAACCCCATTTCACCAGAGATCCTTGAAATGTCCCTTGAAATTTTTATTCGGCCCCATGATATACTTTATACCAATGAGTTGAAAGCTTTAGATTACTTTGCCACATTCTCATTCATGACCAAAGACTATACCACTAGTTTTAAAAATCTTGTGGTTACTATCACCACAATTAATGTATATTGTATTTTAGAGGAGAGAGGGATTATATATTTCCCTTTGGGACACTCCAAAAATATTTTGCTGCACCCTATTTCTCTAATACTCTAGTCTACATTGTGATCTTAATTCACAATCCATGTTCATCCATGTGGATGCACTTTATGATGTTCTAGGACAACGTAATGTCCTTGTCAACTCCTTCTTATCTTCCTTCTCATGTTTTCTAGTACTTGTATATCCAACAATAAATTTGGGAGATGAATGCCATCAAGGTAGAAAATCGAGGGTTTTCAATTCATTTATTTATCGTTCCCACTAGCATATTCCCACCATATGATCCACCCAATCCCTAAATTGGGGTCTGGTGCTATTTCGATTAATTATTAGATGGTCGTGGTGGGCCATAATTCCAAGTTAAATGTTATGAATCTTCATAGGATATTATTGGAGATACTTAAGGAGACACCTCTTTGGCTAAAGTGTTAAGGAAGGATTTTGACTTTGATATCAAACCATCAGCCATATACTCAACATTTGTCCCGTCAACCATATCCTCAACATATCAAACCAAAAATGAAGAAGACAACTGGGGTGAAGCATGGGCACCCTCTCTTGCCCACGTTGTTTATGATATATATCAATCTATAAATTCCTCTACAATCCACCAACTGTGCGTCAATAAATTTTTTGGTTGCCCAACTATCCACCAAGACGAATACACGTTGTCCCTGCATTATGCCTCTAATTGCCAAAATTACAAAATTGGGATTATTCATGTCAAAATTTTAATTCAAGGTTGACCATCCATTGGAAGGCCATTAACACAATATTAAGACATAAAAAATGAATAATTGACACAATACCAAATACAATACATACAATGAGTTTATCTCACAAGGTATCTAGATGTTAATTTAGCAAGTTCACACGAAGAGAGAAAGGCAATGTCATGATACAATGTTCAATTTGTAATCAAGAGCATTATCTTAGAGAAGGGAGAAGTAACGTTTAGTTTCTTTCTCATACATAAAGGAAAAATGAGGCAATGTCAAATTCCTTTCGTCAAGCAATGTTGTGTAAAGTGTGTTAGAAACTTTGCATTATAAGCAAGACCCTCACACCATACTAGATTGTGTTAACCAAAGTATGCTGACCATGGCTAGTGATCTCAAATTTCATGAGCATGTTCAATGAGTGACCATAAATGAGGGGTGTCAGAGTGGCTAATAATCATAGTTTATAATGGATGGTTGTCATCATACATAACATCCATGGTTCGAGTCATTTCTTTGGTGCCCAATGTTGGTGAATCATTGTATTGCATCATGGTAGCATATCCTGCATTTCTTAAAGAAAAAATATATTGAAAATAAATTAAGTTATGTCTCATGCAAAAGTTCAATATTGTTGTGTTGTGAGTGGTTTTCATATTATATATATCATATATATATAATCACCTATTTCAAGCCTATTTTAAGAAATAAATGAAGAGGGGAATGGCCTTGACATAAGAAGGACTCCCACCAACTCCTCTCCTCATAACCATCTTTCAAATGTTAGCCCATAAATCAGACACATGCCCTTGTTTCTCTAGTTTCGAAACCCTTGGATGGATTTGACAATGAACTCCTCCAAACCACTAATTTAACCATATATTGAATGCCTTTGATTGGTATGTGTAAATGATTTTGATTGATTCCCGGAGAGTTTTGAAATCTAATTTTTCATTCACATAAGACAAACACCAAATTTAACATGCGGTAGCCAAAATTTCAGCCTTACAAATCTCTCATCCAATATTAAATACATCACTAATTAGTCGAGGGGTAATCTCCTTAACAATATATTAAATCTTATAAAAATTCATATTAATAGAAAAAATAACAATAGTTTTTAATATTATGTTATAGTGCAGGTATTTGCCAAGTTGACATATGAGACACCTTTGTTTGTGAGACAAGGGATGCCCTCCATTCAATGCTTTAACTATTTAATCTATGGAGGTGTACATACCTTAATTTCATTTGGATTCAATACTGTGACATTTAAAGAGGAAACGCTTTAACACAAATCGAACAAGTAAATACAAACATAATTTGTATATGTATCAAAGTTACTTTGAGAGTTGCACGACACGCTCAATTTTGTATAGAGTAAGGGAGAACTTGAAGGGTTGATCACAACAAACATGTATGGTCAATTATGATTATCATAGGTATATTATTTTGGTTTTCCTAATCCATAACTTGCACACTTTGTTACTATTCTAAAATCCATGTCATGGTGGTCTACTGGTTTAACATCATGTACATTTAGTTGTGTCTATTAATGTCATGCCAGTTCAATGGAAAAGACAATGGTTTGTCAACTTCGTCAACTTACTGAGTTATGTGTTAGTCATCTCAGTGAACAAAATATGAGGTCAATTAGCTTAATCATTGACATGCACATTCCATTGTCACTATTAGTGACATGCTAGGTTGGATATTAACATGTATTTTTTATTAACATTATCTAGGAGATTAACTAAATCAACATGCATGTTTGACTACAATTGTGGGAGATATGTTAGATAGGTAAACCCCATCAGCAACAATTATGTTCAATTGCACATGTTATAAGCATGACACAATGGTCACTTGATTAGTAACATGTACATTTTGGTTATCACTATTAAAGGTGTGTTAGGCTGGCTAACTTGATCAACGACCTATATGTTTGGTGACAATTATTAAAGCCTCACTTGATTGTTTAATGCAGTAAATGGAGTGTAATTCTAGTTAAAATTATCGAAGGCATGTTTTGTTGGTTAAATTATTTAACACCATATAAATTCAACTATGATTATTAAAGCCATCCAATGCTACTAAACCCATTTTAAGTAGTGCATAACATCGATGGGTTCTTTCTTAGTCGATGAGTTTTCATTAATAAAAAAGTATGTAAAAGGGCGTTAAAATGCATGTGGGCTCACCTCGAACAAGTTTTTTTACCAATGATATTACCATGGTACTAACAAAAAGAAAAATTCCCAACTAAGAGACCCATAGGCGTATAGGCCTTACATGCAAAAAAATAAAAACAACTAACAAGACATAAGTTACCATAATTGGTCATCAAAAGTGATAGAGGCAATATTATCTAGCCCCATCCCTCTTGGAGGAGTTTGGGGGTAGACATAATGGATGTGATTATAGTGTGCTATTTTCCCCCACATGTGTTGAAATATGCCACGTGACATGTTCACCCTTCATGGATTGAATTTCATTCTTTAGGGGGTTGCTTATTGAAGATTGGGCTATGTCTAAGTCTCGAGTGACTTTAATAGAATAAATCCCATTTAGTTGTGATTGTTGAGCCAAAGGGTTGCTTTCATAAATTTTTAGATGCTTCTGCCACATTGCAATATCTCAAATCAAAGAATCGCCACTTGCTTGTGCTCGTCAAAAAAATTTAAATAGCCCAATGCTCATTGACCCACACCAACAACCTTCCAAAATTTATCTCCTTTATTGTGTTTGTTGGGGTTCAACGTCATCCCCCCACCATAAGTCATTTACTCCACCATTACATACACATGCATATCTCTAAAAATCATTCCAACCTTAACCATTTTCATGCCTTACAAAATAATTTCAAAAAATTGTTACATTTGCACCATAAAATATACATATTTGTGTTCAAGATTTTCTAAAGTAATATTTGGTACTCTTAATTACAATCTCCTACTACTTTCACTGCCCATACCCTACCACTCAACCCCATGGACATCCTTCCATTGATGTCATGACCCTCTCAATTTTGTGGATATTCTCTTAAATTGATCTTATAACACCCTCCATTAAAATCATTACATGCACGTACATGAGAACGCTTTCCCTACCAAAGTGGACCAACAAAGACTCAAGAGACTCTACTCAGCCCAACTCAAGTGCAAGAAAGTACTAGCAATAGAAGGAGGGAACTTGCAAAATTTGGTGGGAACAATTCCCACTCTCTGAAATTCCACGAGAAAGTGAAAAAAAATTGCAATAGGAAGGAAAAGTTCCTAATACCTGGTGAGAAGGCTAGAAAAATTAAAAGAAATCAATAAAAATGGCAACAACAACATTTCACCCTTTTACTCAAATCTACTCCTCCTCGCCTCACTCGAATGCCAGAAAAAGCTACTAAGGCATAGTTTTATTTGTTCGTCAAATTTTAAAACCCTGGTTTTATTTGCGCTATGGATTTCCATATAGATATTGGGATATATCCTCTACAGTTGAGCCAAGCCGAGCAATGGGAAAGCATGGTAGGTGTTCATCAAATGACCTAGCTTCCTCTAAGGAGGAATGGCCACATAATGAAGAATCAAGCCTAAAATAATAAGAGGATGACCATGAAGAGATTGAATCTGTAACTTGGCCGATGATAGATGAAAACTAAGACGATGAAGACAGTGATCCAATGAATCTGTCTACTGCAGATGATGATAAAGATGCTTCTGCCGAAACTGGTGACAAGGTAATTTTGTCAAACTCTATTTCTTTTGTACTCCCTTTATTTGCCTTTGGTGCTTTTCAAAGCCATTTTTTCTTAAAATTTTATCATTTTTTCCTATTCCCCCCTCTTCTTGTCTTTAGAACACCGTGCAAGTTTGAGTCTTCCATTCTATGTGGTGTAGGGTCTTGAGAAGTGTCGAGTTCCTATTGTCTATCTCTCATTAGAAAATGCTCTAGATTGAGCTTCCCCTGATCACTTTGATGCAACAAACAAGAGGCATCGTGGCAAGAGGAAGCTCTGCATCAAGCCACTCCTAAGCACTCTACAATGAAATCTCTCCACATCAAGCATTCTATGAGCATTGTGATGCAACAATTGAGAAGCACTGCGATAAGAGCACCTTGCAATGAAAATGCTCCACATAGAGCTACCCTTGAGCACTCTGATGTAGCATCCCAAAGGTGTACGGCAAGACGAAGCTTTTCTTCAATCGACCCTTGAGCACTCTACGACATATCTACACCTCAAGTTCTTCTCGCATCCCTAGTTTGTTTCTACTACCTGGGTATATTCAACACCCTCTCCGGATTGGGGGAAGTGGTTAGGATTTAATCTTGTTAATTGGGATTTAATATCTTTTTAATTAGGGTTTAATTGGGTCTCACTCGTTATATCCTGCTAATTAGGATTTAATAGTATTTAGTCAGATTTCAATTTTGATGAGTTTGTTTATAGCCATACACTGCTAGAGTTATATATTTAAATAATAGGCTATTTTCTTTTGGCTCTTCCCATAAAGAAGATACTTTTTCCTTTTTTGTCGGATTTTAACTTCTATGGATGTTTTATAGCCATTACGGCAAGCATTGTATGTCAAATGGTTGTGAATTTTGTTGAGGTCATCCCATAAAGAAGGCATGTGAGCTCAGCTGTTGGATTTTAAATTTTATGAGATTTTTATATTCACACAAGGAAAACCTTTTATGTTCAAATGACAGCCAATTTCCTTTCTGGTAACCCCATAACAAGGATCTGTGTTCCTTTTTAGTGCGATTTCCAATTATATGAGTTTGCTATGGAAATATATGGCAGGCATTTTATATTTAAATGTATGATTTAAAATTGTGCATCTCAATACCTTAGGGTTATAAATTTCTCAGTTTGCACATTTATTGTTCTCTTCGAATTGTGAGAGGTTTGTTACTGTGAAACACTTATAAAGAGACAATTATAATAACTTGGTTCGTGTTATGAGCATGTGATTTCAATGACTTCCTAAAGACGCATAATATCCACAATGCATATATTCAAATGGTGCCCAATCTCCTTTTGGGTCACCATTTAATGAAGATTCATGTTCCTTTTTAGTGGGATTTCAACTTTTACAAGTTTTTGATTGCCATATGGGGCAGGTATTTTATATTTCAATATATGATATGAAATTTTGTGCATTCCCTTAAACCTTAAGGTTCCACATATCTGAGTGTGCATATTTGTTCTCCTCTTAGAATTGTTAAGAGGTTAAGAATATCTATCATTAAATTAACACGAAGAATTTCGTTATAATGGAGGGAGTGGTAGATATTAGAGCAAACTATACGTAGAATTCCTTCTAGAGCTTAAGCAAGGCACTCTAAAGTTTAAACATAAGTGTTTTCCTTACTTTTTAATTGTTTTTATTTGCGAAATATCACCGTAGCGGATGTTAGGATTCAGAAAAATTTAGGTTATACTGGACCTAAAATTCTTGTGTCCATAGCCTTCATGGATCTTGGAATGTGTATGCAGTTACTAATATTTAACAATTTTATTTCATATATATTTGGGTATCGATGTTGATATTGAGAATTGCAGTTGTGTCTTAGTGGCGTCTGATTTGTAGGGCGGGTGATGGGCTAGGTTCAAATATGAGGTATTTAATAATAATAAGAAGCTTCCGAATGAGATTATTGATTCTGATTAATTACTTTTTCGATAAGAAGAATTTAGAACTCATCCTAATATAGTATTTTTTTCTCAATTTTTTGTTTTTTTTTTATGTTACTCTAGGTGGTTCTTGTGATTTATATAAGTGGCTTGATTATTCAATATCTTTAATTGAATTTAGGAGTTGTAATAGGTATGTCCCTCATATGTGTTATCATCCAAACAATTGTATGAATTGAGATTTTTCTCACCCTTGAACCTGCTGGTCCATCAGGTGAGCATCTCAAGCAACCCTACAGGGAAGACTATCCAAGAAATCTAAATTTTATCTTATGCTTCCTATCAGAAGTGGGTGTCGTTGTTGCAAATATTCGTGAAGGTTAGAATTTTCAAGAATGATTTTGGAAAGTAAAATCCTTTTATTTTTATTTCTGACACAATAATATTATTTTATTTTACTCCGTGCGTCGAAATGAAACTAAAACTAATGCAGGATTTTTATGAGAATATTGATTTTTGATGGAAAATAAATTAAAGTGCAACTAATGCAAAGAACATTGTTTCTTTTTGTTAGAAAATGAATTCGACTACAACTAATGTAGAGAATATTTATTTTGGTTGGACAATGAATTCAACTGCAACTAATGTAGAGAATATTGATTTTAATCAGAAAACAAATTCAACAGTACTATTAGGAATGTTACAATAATGATATACATAGTACATATAAATATGCACTATATACCATAGGTAATCCATTTATTCAGTTTCTTAAGTTTAAGGGATAAATAATTGTCCAAAGGAACCCTAACTGAATAACGGTTAACAATTTTACCCCAATCTACTTCATTCATTGTTTGTAAAACTTAAGGGATAAATAACTGTCCAAAAGAACCCTAACTGAATAAGGGTTAACAATTTTACCCCAATCTACTTCATTCATTGTCTGTAATTTTCTCGTCCCTTCATGTTTTTATCACACTTTTGGGAACTATATTTGCTCTTAACATGATGTTCCATATACCTACATGGGCTGGTGTTCTTCTAACTGGAGTCAGCATACTCACTCTCATTGGAGTTCAGAGATTCTGGGTGTTCCAACCAATCCTTTCGATGATACTCTATGCATATATTTCAAGACAAAATGACAATTACTTTTTTTTATATAACCTGGTTACTTCAAAGGCCTTTATCCTATGTTATAATTTGGGACATTGCAGATGAGAAATTTGGAGGCGATCATTACATTTCTTGTACTTACAATGTTTGGATGTTTCTTTGGAGAGCTGGCATATGCTAAGCCTAAAGCCAATTAGGTGTTAAAAGGAATGTTCATTTATAATTTAAGAGGAAGTGGAGAAGCTTGTATTTCGATTTCTCTTATTGGAGATATCCTTACATTGTAAGCCCCTATCACTTGTCTGTTTCGTTAATTCAATTCAATGAATATGTTTCTTCAGTGTAAAGTACTAATGATTAGAAAATATGGCCAAACGTTTTACCCTATGATGCAGATTAGGCATTGGGCATTTAGTTTCATAGTAATAAATGCAGTAGTTTTAACTATGATTTTTTTGGAGTTTCTAGGAGTTTTCTGGTAAAACATTTGTGAAAGAATTTGTGGTGAACTTTTGATTTGTGTTGTTTAAACTGGTTTTTCTTACTACATATATGGATTCAACACCCTCAAAAAACTCTAAATCACTTCGATTGTGAATATTTCACCTGTGAAACTTGTGATTTCAATGAATGTCCATCAAAACAAATTAGATAGAAAAATATTCCAAAAAATCACAATGGAACATTAGGTAATAAATCCCTCAAATGATGTGCATCTTATCCTGTACAAAATTTAGTACTATGGCATTGAGTCTTTATTGATTACCTTCATAAAATGTAATTGATTTTGTCATCCACCATATCCAAATAGAATTTATTTATTCACTCTGCTGAAATGTAATTGATTTTGTCATCCACCATATCGAGATAGAATTTATTTCTTCACTCTGCTTTGGTTCTCTCCCAGAAAGTACCGCCAACTCTTTCTGGAGTTAAGGTAAGTACTCTTCCATACCTTAGAGAGTTATTAAAATAACTTGAATATACTATTCATGTACTTTTTGCTGTGCTTTATCTACAAATTAGACCGATTTTCGATGGGCTGTTGAAATTACATGTTTTCATTACGGAAATTATGAAATGTAATTATTCCACTCAGAATAAGGTCTAATAGTCCCATATACAAGAACATAATTTGTAAAAGTACACTGAAAAACTTTATTGTTCAACCTTAACTGTCATAACTCCATCTAAACCTCCACAGAATCATTCACTACATGAATAAACTACTTCCTAACAATGTCGCACTATCATAGACCTGTCAATGACTCATTAATCACATCAGAAGACTATGGAATGATCTTAAAATGTTGTCTATGTTCCAATGAGTGTGCACGTATTTTCTCATCAAAATTGGATTTGCTATATTTATGGCATTCTTAATCAATGTCATTGTTACCTGTCTAAGCAGGGAAATCTGTTCTTCACAAAACTTATCTATAGAGGACTTGGATATCTGTTGGAACTTGGACCTAAATACCTTATCTTTTCTATTAAAAGTAAGTGGATCCTTCCATCCCAACAAAGATTTCCTCCACTTTTTCACTATGGTTTTTATGCACCTCCCTCTTCTTCCAGCGTTTTAATCACTTAGAGATCTTTACAAGCGAATTGACCTATTCATTCATCATGATTTTAAATATTTGCTCAGGAACTTAACATGGATCCACAAAACTTGTTAGTAAATATAGATCTCATTCAATTATTTGGAATTAGGAATTCCATGATATTTTTATTGGTAATTTTAAAAAAATCGTAAACTAAAAACCCTCTCTTTTCATTCTTTAGCATGTTCTACGTAACTGGAGCTCAAAGATTTATGCGATCGCACTACTAGCATTTGGCCAGAGTGCATCGGTCACATGGACATATGCTGGGAAGTATATCATGTAGATGCATTAATGCATTAATAACTCATTTTTTTGCTGTTGGAGTTAATGCTTACATTCCATATTTGAGAAACTGGTTTGCGATGGTTGAAAAATTCTCTCAACCAGTCTCTCTAAATTAGGAATAAGTTGGATCTCAGAAACTCTATTTAATAGAGTGATCTAAATGTAATATGGGTGGGTGAGTGTGATTACGCATGCACCATTTGTGCTTAATATAATTGTATTTCTGTAACTGTGTATGATTTAGCTGTTTTTATCATGGTATCGAAGCTAGATCTGAACCTGTATTGTGAGGAGGTGCATCTGAATGTTAACCGGGCTGTTGCAACCTGAGTATTCTAGACAGAGGAATAGTAAAATACTGTGCTGCTGGTGAAGAGTCATCCAAATTCCAGTGTCCCCACGTTCACGTGGGCAAAGACTATCATAATCATACCCATTCTTCTTCTTTGTACTTTTGCAGAAGTTACTATGTTAGGTATCACCATTCGCCGCCCATGTTTAGCAAAGTCGCGACCAAGTTATGAGGCATCTTCGCTATTGACATGGGTGAACAGTGATCCATTGGAGATTCAATATTTCCTCGTTCAAAAATATACTCTTCTGTCTTTATCCACTGGCACAACTCACTTATTTGAATGCTCAATGAAAAGATTCGAAGACAGAAGCGATGTCATTGCCAACCAGTGCGGAGTCAAGACGTGGTTTGTGATTTAATTTGAAGCGATACACAAATTTTATCGTTTTTTTATCAGTAGTGGCCGGGGAAGAGTTATCTCAGCTCCGTGAGTTTTCCAAGCTTCAGTGTCAAGGTTGTTTCCTTTGAGGCCCAGGTATTGGAGGCTCGTTAGGTTTTCGTAACTGGCTGGGATCAAATCGTAGAAATGGTTTCCACTGAGCTGCATAATCTCCACATGGTAAAAAAATTATTTGTAAAAATGATTCAATGAAGTATGATGAAAATCGAAAGATCTTATTCACTTGTTAAATAATAGCAATATAAATTATTTGTAAATCAAATGATGAATTCTCATGATGAAGAGAGTGAACCTATTAAACTCTTTTAAAATAACCAGCAGTTCAAATATTTGTCTGATGCCAGTACTTAAAGATCAAGTAGTAGTAAGGCTCAATATGGATGGTTGTCGAGATAGTATGGCAGTTGCGGATCTAGGGAAGGATCCCTCATTAGTGGTAGACATGGAAGTGGTTTCCTAATGAGGTTATGCGACAGATTGGGATGTTGTCCAGTAATTGACTTCGGGAGGTCCTTGATTCGGGAGTTGAGGAAGGGAACTCGGGAATCCAACTTGCCAACTACACCTTTCCGAGGGTTATGAGGAAACTTGATGGAGCATCTATTGATAAGCTTGACTATTTTGTTTTCATGTAATGTAATCATTAAGGGGGGATGTTTGAGTTAATGCTTACATTCCATATTTGAGAAATTGGTTTGTGATGGTTGAGAAATTCTCTCAACAACTCTCTCTAAATTAGGAATAAGTTGGATCTTAAAAACTCTATTTAGTAGAGTGATCTGAATTTAATTTGGGTGTGTGAGTGTGATTACACATGCACCATTTGTGCTTAATATAATTGTATTTCCGTAACTGTGTATGATTTAGCTGTTTTTATCATGGTATCAGAGCTAGATCTAAACCTGTGTTGTGAGGAGGTGCATCTGGATGTTAACCAGGCTATTGCAACCTTAGTATTCTGGACAGAGGAATAGTAAAATACTGTGCTGCTAGTGAAGAGTCATCCAAATTCCAGTTGCCCCACGTTCACGTGGGCAAAGACTGTCATAATCAGACCCATTCTTCTTCCTTGTACTTTTGCAGAAGTTACTGTGTTAGGTATCACCATCCGTCGCCCATGTTTAGCAAAGTCGCGGCCAAGTTATGAGGCATCTTGGCTATTGACATGGGTGAACAGTGATCCATTGGAGATTGAAGATTTCCTCGTTCAAAAATATACTCTTCTGTCTCAATCCGCTGGCACAAATCACTTATTTGAATGCTCAAAGGAAATATTCGAAGAGATAAGCGATGTCCTTGCCAACCAGTGCGGAGTCAAGACGTGTTTTGTGATTTACTTTCAAGCGATGCACAAATTTTATCGTTTTTTTATCAGTAGTGGCCGATGAAGAGTTATCTCAGCTCGGTGAGTTTTCCAAGCTTCAGTGTCAGGGCTGTTTCCTTTGAGGCCCAGGTATTGGAGGCTCATCAGGTTTTCATAACTGGCCGGGATCAAACCGTAGAAACAGTTTCCGCTGAGATGCATAATCTCCACGTGGTAAAAAGATGATTCGTAAAAATGATTCAATGAAGTATGATGAAAATCGAAAGATCTTATTCACTTGTTAAATAATAGTAATATAAATTATTTGTAAATCAAATGATGAATTCTCATGATGAAGAGAGCGAACCTATTAAACTCTTTCAAAAATAACCAGCAGTTCAACTATGTGTCTAATGCCAGTACTTAAAGATCAAGTAGCAGTAAGGCTCAATATGGATGGTTGTCGAGATAGTATGGCAGTTGCGGATCTAGGGGAGGATCCCTCATCAGTGGTAGACATGGAAGTGGTTTCCTAATGAGGTTATGTGACAGATTGGGATGTTGTCCAGTAATTGACTTCGGGAGGTCCTTGATTCGGGAGTTGAGGAAGGGAACTCGGGAATCCAACTTGCCAACTACACCTTTCCGAGGGTTATGAGGCAACTTGATGGAGCATCTACTGACAAGCTTGACTATTTTGTTTTCATGTAATGTAATCATTAAGGGGGGATGTTTGAGTTAATGCTTACATTACATATTTGAGAAGTTGGTTTGTGATGGTTGAGAAATTCTCTCAACCACTCTCTCTAAATTAGGAATAAGTGGGATCTCAAAAACTCTATTTAATAGAGTGATCTGAATGTAATTTAGGTGTGTGAGTGTGATTACACATGCACGATTTGTGCTTAATATAATTGTGTTTCTGTAAATGTGTATGATTTAGTTGTTTTTATCATTTTCCCTCTCGAAAATAGATGAATTTTGAATTTTGATAACCAAATTTGCATAATCTTCACATGATACTAATTTTACTGGAACTTGACTGGTGCGTTGTTGTTTGTTGCAAGGTTTTCTCAATATGAAAATGGTGCCATAGCTCTGCAATCTTATCTCTTGGCCATTTCGATCATCCCAAGCTTGTCTGTTTCTATTCTTTATGGTTGTTCTTGTGTTGCGCAACTTATTATTATTTCTTCAGTATGCTCTTTGATCATCGAAACTGGCATCTCGATAACACATTTCAAATCACAAAAAGTCATGATTGGGCTTAACATTATTTCCTTGGATTCATGTTAAAAATTTCCATGGATTTGGATTTAAATAGTTAGATAATGTAAATGTCAAAAACCTTTTTAGTAAAGAGTTAAAATTATAGTGCTAGATTCATGTATATGCACTAAAAAACACATTTCATTCAATCAAAAAGACCTCAAACTTACAATAATTACAAAACATTTGTCATCTAAATATTTGAGATGTTTTATATTTAAAGGCTAATGCTATGCATATCCCTTCCATGGAGATAATTTTATCATTTCAACTGTCATTTACATTAATTCCACTATTCAAGTTTGCCAGCAGTGAGATAAAGATGGGTCCTCACAAGAATTCAATCAGAGTAAGTTTCTACTACCAGATTAGAGAAGAAAACCATTTTTCTCGGTGCTAGAAATATAGGATAATGACCATTCATCGTATTATTGTTACCTAAATTGAAAAAGTTTTCATCAATTATGTGGTTATTTTTGAATTGCATTTTACTAAAGGGAAAATATTCTTTACTATGTCGTAGTTTATGGTTCTTTCCTGGTCATTGGGATGGTGTATCATGGGCATTAACACCTACTACTTCACTACAAAATTTGGAAAATGGTTGTTCTATAGTAGTCTGCCTAAGGTAGTTTCTATATTTATTGGATTAATTGTATTTCTACTCATGGATCTACATGTAGGCGTGATTTTTTATTTGGCTTTCCGACGAGGAAAGAAAGTCAGTTATATGGCTCAACTAGGATCCTTGATTTGATCTGAAATTACAGCGAGTATTAACCGAACCAAGTCACAAAAAAATTTATATAGAATCACAAAGTGATTTTCGATTGGAGTATGATTAGATTGCTTGTAGAGAATTGATTTGGAATTTCAGGGAAGTCATGTAAAAATAGCAAAAGTATTAGTAGATCTAAGAAAAATAGCACAAGTATTAGCATATTTGAAATTTAGTGTGTCTTCCTCTTCATGTCTCTGAGTTGGTTTCATATTGTGACAATTTCCATGCAACACTAGAACTGCTTTAACATTGATTGGCCTCCATTACTATGAAGAAGAAAATTCCTAACACGATGTTGAAAGCATAAACGCACATGCATTTAACCATACACGGGTACAAACCTTTTACCTGGAAAACAATCTCGGGCTAATCATATAGGCTTCAAATTTTAAAAAATATCATGGGACAATACTATCTTTTGTTTATGCATTAATTTTTCTTATTTCAAAATTATAGTAGGAATACTCCTAAGGTAAGCGTATTCCTTTATATCCTTCAGCAACTTATCTAGCCATGTAGTTCCAGAATTTTCTTGGCCTTTCCCGCGACATAAGCGGTTTTAACAATTAAACTTCACACTTTTATGCCAAGTGTACCAATGATAAAAAAATGTATAGACAATCATTTACAAACATTCTTACAGATTAGACGCCTTCACTAATTTGGGGGTTTTGATTTTGAAAATCAATAGTAGTTCTTTTCCCTTTTCTCAAAAAAGATATTTTAGTTTTTCGTTCCATTTCTATTTTTTGTTTCCACGAGAAGATTTTTTGTCGGTAAAAATTAGTTTTCGGTGATGGCTTTCCTCAGTGAACATTTAGCCTTTTTGAAAAATTTGAAATAGCTAAATATTTGTTTGAAAATATATTCATTTGAGCTCAAGCTTTGCATATAAGAGGGTTTGCTTCTTCAATTTTTAGGGCTTTCCTTCTTCAATTTTTATTTTCTCAACAACCTACAAATCTTCGACTGAGTACAATATTGAACCAGATTTTTTCTCGTCCTTTCGGTGGAAATGGCCTTAGATTTTCTACATTTCGTACATAATGTAAATAATAGAAAGGAAAAAGTAGCTGCAAGTGCATTCTAGAATGTATGAGAGGAAATTTGCTTCGAATTATACAAGAACATGCAGACAGAGTGTTCTTCTTCCCAATTGATAAGAGGAGTAACTTCAACAAAGTTAAAGTTGAGTATTTCTATAGGATGCTCTGCAAATTGTTTTGAGGATACATGCTCGAGCAGTGAAGTACTCCAAAGCATTAGTAGATCTTACAACGATGTATATAAACTAAGAGAATATACTAAAAAATAAAACGAATGTGACAACCAAAACAAAACAATACATTCTCACTACAACCAATATACAACAGGGTAGTTATTCTTCGCACAAAAAACTAACCTACAAATATTAACCAATGTTCAATGGATGGTTCAAGAGATATTGAGGTTTCTATGGGTGCGTATCAACCACAATATACATCGTCTAAAAATTGAGACCATCCACATGGCCATGTGATTGGCTTAATATTTTGTACCATGTTTATATTATGCTTAGGTATTGTTTATTTTTTTTTCTCCGCAACAACTACCTTTCGAGCCATTCCCTCCCTCCCAACCTAAATACATACTGAAGCATCCCCTCCTCTTTTATTTTTTTGAAAGAACTATGCAAATTATGGCCTGAGTGGGTGCAAAATTTTTAACATGTGTCACTGTGGGGATGCCCAACCATGCATACACTTAGAATCGAACCTAGATTAGTTGGGGTAGACTCACATCAAGCTTTTTCTGGACCACAACCCAACCTACATAAACTGGAGCACACTTACTAGAGTTTATGCCCGTTGTTACTGCATTTGATGTTGCATGAAGATGAAAGCTAAACTTATATGGGAAGTGATGAACATATCGAGTTTAGTTCGAATTTTATTTAGAGATTATAGATCCAAATCAGCTCATGTATTTCTTTGTTCTAAGCTTTTAGTTTAGAGAATTTTCCATGCAACCTCCTCTTCCTATAACATCATAATGCACTTGTTAGTTAGGCTTAATCATTTTTCTTAATTTCTTTTGTATTATGCTATCTTTCTACTTGTACAATTTATGAATTGCATTAAAGAATAACCTCCCTTGCAATGAGTAAGGATTTTTTGGGGCTCCATTTTAGACATTAATAGCATTTCTATGATTTTGATTTTGTAGGTCAAACATATTGTTGTTTCACTACTACAGAGGTTTGGTGAGCCTCAGTGCGCTATAAGATACTTGGAATTTTTCATTATGAATGTAAAATTAAAATAGTTATTTGGACATTTTCTTTTTACAATTGAAGTTTCTATAATCTCTCACAGGAAAAATAAGTTTGCAAACAGTGCATTTATGGTTTTATATATTGTCTAATATCTGGAGGAATTGCTTTCTATTTTTCAAATATAGATTAAAATATTTCTGACTTGTTTTCATGTATGGCCATTAGTGGAAACCCTCATATCTTGACATCAACTCTTGGAAGTAACCCTTTATTTATAAATGCTAGTCTTATGAATATAGATTAAAAGGAAGCGTGGGCTTGCAACACCCAAACACAAAAAACCCATGCACTTTTCTTGGGACCTATTTGTATGCTAAGTCTTACTGCTTTCTTTTTAATAAATCATTTTACATACTCTTGTTGTTTTTTTTCACAAATGCAATCCTACTCCTTGTCTTACAAGTTACCCTGGTATTGAGCTCATATTGGCCATGAATTTTCTTCTCCAAGCTTCATATCATATTGTTCACTACACTATCATGTACCTTATGGTTAGAATTTTGTGTATTGTATTTTGAGAGAGAGACTATTTTTCCAATTTGCGTACAAGGAATTAACTTTTGTCAACCCTATTTCCAAATTTATGCACGAGGATGGTTTATCCTTAGATGGTGACAAATGGAATTGGGTGGTTAGAATTATGGTTTCAGTTACTTTTGTGAAGTTGTTCATCATAATGTAATGTAAAAGTTTTACTAATGAGATTGTGAAGGCATATGCTCAAGATCATTTCTTTGATGTGATCACCAACACAATTGGTCTAATTGCTGCTATTCTTGCAAGTACTTTGTACTGGTGGATATATCTCACTAGAGAAATCATGGTAAGCAGTTGTTCATAGTTTGCAACTTTTCACATGTTATACTTATCTATTTTGTTGAGTGTGCAACATGGTTTCTTGGAACTGGCTACTGAAGAGTAGTTTTTCTTCTATTATGTCATCCTCTCCTTTTCATAATCAACATCCACTTGTTTAATAAGAAAGTTTCTATTTTGTTTTTCATTATCATGATATATATTTGCATTTAGTAGAAACATAGATGAAATTTTAGCACATGTTCTCGGTCATCAGTACTCTTCACTATCATAAACAATGGTGGTGTGGAACTCGCAAGCCATAGAGGACCCCTAATAATTGTGGAGCTAGGATGGAGCCATGAACCTATCGAGCTTAAAATTGAAATAAAAAACATATTCCACAAAGATTAACTTTTAAGTAGGAAGAACTGATTGCAAAGGTGCAAGAGAATATATCCACTTCATTTCATTTATTTTTCTTTGATAATGCCTCAATCGCAAATTGTGGATTCACAAATCATAATTCTGTTTGTTTTATGTTTCAAGACATTTTGTTATAGAATTTTATATGGGTTCATATACACAATAACGGACACATGAAGTGTGGAGAAGAGGATGAAGAAAAATAAGACTTAACATGGAATGAAATCCCAACACAAGGATATGCCACTATAGCAAGATAGCGTGTGTACATGAACATTTAACTGTATACTAATATAACATGTTGAAATTTTTTGCTAGAGATACAATCTACCTCTCTTTGCACCTTTTGGGGCAATTAATAGTTTTAGTAAGTTAAAAATATTGTCTTCATGATTATAGTATTTATAAATATTATAGATCATGCGTCACATCTTTTTTTTAATCAATGGATATAAATGTAATTTTCCTTATAGGTAGGATGGTTGTTCCATTACGCTAACATGAATTAATCAAGGCTTTTGTAGTTTATTTTTAATTAAATGTTTTTTATATCGATTTATTTCAATGGTGAGATATTTGTGGATTCATTTTTTTCTATTGTCTCTAGATAGACCAAAAGCTATCTTTAAATAAAAAATTTATTGTTACAAAACTAGTATTAAAGACATATTGTCTCTAATAAGATTGTTGTCTCTAAAGAGACAAAGGTGAAATTGTCTCATAAGAGACAATAATGCTTGTGTTATATATTTTTTTTATAGAGACAATTTTTTAAGACAATAATCTTAAAGACAATAATATTTAAGACAATAATTTTTGAGACAGAGACTTGAATACAATATTTAAGACAATTGTATTAAAACCCCCTTTATGTAGTAGTGGTGAGATGTAGCTTGTAGAAAAATTCGATATGGAAAAGGCATAAAGTGCCTGTTGCAAGAATCAACAGATTGTTGATATCTTGACAAAGGAAATATCTAGTCTGGGGTGAAATGGGAAAAATAGTTCCATTGTTGGGAAGAAAACAATTTTCTACTTCGAAGATGGCATGCAACATAGGATGAAGTAATATAATGAGTAATTGTAATCTGTTTGGTAATAAATGAAGGAAGAAAAACCAAAAAACATCATAATATGGTGGTATGCAATAGATAACGTTTGTTTTTTTTTTTTTCTTTTTCAAAAAATCATTAGAGATAGTAGAATAGTAATCTTTTATGTGCAGAAAATGGTATGAATTTCCAATTCATAACTATTGTAGATTAAATTCTAAGAGGTCAAGAATAAAAAACTAAATTAAGTAGATCTACCACACATAGCACTGATATATACATCTTTTACAACATTCTTAGTAAATTAAGATTGATACACATAACAAAAAGCATAATGGTACCTATGTATAAGATTTTGTATATCAGTTTCTGAACAATAATAGGAAAAAAATTATGCACTAGTTTATAGCTAGGAATTATTCATTTTAAAGCTAATCATAGATAAAACAATTGGAAGAGATGCATGCATAGTAAACAATGTGTGAATTCTCAAGTTGTGAAGGGTGTGAAGTTTTGTATCCATGGCCACTTATAAGGACCACTAGTTGGCATTAGTGGTGAAAGAGAGTACGATCTCAAGGAAATGATATCACCATGGCTATAAGTGGTTAGCTGTAGGAATTTGAAGAACATTCAATAGTTCCATCTATTTTCCCTTTCACTTTTAGAATAGACATTGGAAAGAGACAGAACAGGTATATGAAACTATAGTATAGCATAACAAAACAATTACCTATCCATTCATAGAGTTCAAACAAGTACATAGAAAATTTCTAGCTTTGCACAGTAGTGAGAATTCTAGCTTGTTCGATAACATTATTAGAATCTCTTTTCCTTAAGAGAAAATTCAAAAAGAAATATATTCGTACATGGTCACAAGCAACCAGAGATGTATAAATATATAATAACATGGAAATAAGACCATCCATACCTTACTGATAATTTATATTAAAGTTGTTAAGATAACATAAGCACCACTGTCAATGGAACCCAAAGACAGAAACCCAACAACAAAATGTGAATAAGTATGGAAAAGTTATGTTTGCTAAAATGACAAAAAAAACACGGTGTACAAAACCATTCATAAACTACAAATAGCGCCCAAGAAGGGCCTGTACATGTCCTTAAAAGTGACCATAAAGTATAATTAGTCAATTACAGAGTAGGGAATAAGTTAACAAAAATTACAATGCCTTTAGCATAACATTTGGCTACAAACCACCAGCTAGATCAAAATTGCAATGAAAAACGCAGTATGCACAGGACTTCCAATTCTTTCAAGCCACTACTTAAATCATGTGAATATTGTACCTGTAGAGACAAGGAGGTGGTGCTGGGGCTAGTGGCGAACACAAACCTAGAAAAGGAAAAAAAATGAGGGTTAGTGTCAACCCTTGCACCATAGAGAAAGAAGTTAACTTCAGCATTTAGGGGAAGGAACCAAAGAAACCCTTTAGCTGTAGACAACATGAGACAATGCCCTGTTCCAAATTGAAAACCATGTAAGATGACCATAAGGAGGGTGTCAGTAATCAAAAAACCAGTAGAACCATAAACATGGTTGAGTCTACCACTGTACATGTCGAGAAAATAGAAAATAATAAGCCGAAATAGAAATTGATCATATGAATTTACAAGAAAATATGCAATAAAGAAACCCTTTTACCTGAAGCATCCGCCGTGACCAAACCAATGCCTCCGAGAAGAAAAATGGAACCAGTGAATATCTTTGTGAGAAATGAGTGTTTAAAATTGTGGAGGTCTCAACTGGAACACAACCTAGGCAAGACAACTTTCCAGTGCAAATGGCACAGCAAGGAGGGACAAAAGCCAGAGGGAAATGAAGTAGGGTTGTGCCATAATGTAGAAACCAACACCGTTTTGGGAAAATGGCGAAATTTTACCAGAAACCAGGCCACAAGGCTCTACAAGCCTTCCCCCGAGAGCATCGGCTCCAATGGTCAATGGCAAGGTAGGGTGAGCGAAAAAGCCAATTAGGTTTACCACACTCACTCCCACCATGGATTTGCATACCACAGTCACTCCCACCATTGATTTACCACACTCATTCCCACCATTGATTTGCATACAGATGCATCTCATCCATTGAATATAAACCTAAGCAAACCTGAACCACCACGTCAATGAGGTGAGGTGGTGAGCTGGCACTATTGCGTACCTCTGTGAGTCTTGTTGTGACTCTTTGTCAACTCTGAGGATCTCTGAGAAAAAATATCAACAGTGGCCACAATTTGTTTTTCACTTTTATACATTTCTCCCAAAGAAATAAACTTATTTCTCCAATAAAATAATATTCCCATAATATAATGTCAAAATGGTCTCTTATCCAAATAATCCCATAAGTTTCAAATATTTCTCGTAAATAATTAAGTTTTATAAATAAAACTTAATTAACTTCGAATTCCAAAAAATAATTTTC
>APFE030060415.1:0-16488 GCA_000404065.3 Pinus taeda | reverse complement strand
GGTTTTCCAGGGCGCTGAATCCAAATATGCAATTAAAAAACCATTTTAACTGCTAAAAATCAAGATTTAACCTCATTTCTTCGGCCGGATTCCGTCACCGGAATCTCCAAAAAGTCGCATTATAGACAACTCCTTTTAAAAATGTTTTCCTTTTAAAAAATCTGAACTGCCATGCCTTTTAAAAACATTGTTCCAAAACTTTCAAATTCTTCTTTTTCGTAAATGTAATAATATGGACCTTCAAAACGTATTTCAAACGAGTCATGAGAGACTACGCTCGTAAATGACACAATAACATCAAAACTTAGATGGATGATGCTCGGAACCCACAATCCTTCACGGTTTCCGTTTCCTTCTTGTTGAAATTACAATCGGTAGAGAAGTCTATGAAATCTCTAAAATCGCCTCTGTGCTCTCTGTACATAGGAAAGCCAATAACATATGGGGTTTGTTGCTCTTAGGAGAGAATTATGACAACTTGGATATGAATTTAATCACATGTCATTAGAAAAAATACCGTAACTGCTTTGAAAATAAATTTTAAAGTTTAACATATACATAAATACTACTCAAAATATTCCAAAATATTTTATTAAAAATTACATACATACATATCTAATTTAATTTATTTATAATTAAATTAAAATATAAAATCTTGCTCTAAACTAAACACGCATTAACAAAAAAATATTTTAATCAAATATCCACACCAAGTTTCAACCCTGGTTGGATAAGTATGTAAAGGTGGTGAAAACAACCATAATTCTCGTCAGAATCTTGGAAGATAAAGGAAAGCTCGTCTGGAGCAGCGCGCTAGATTATCATAAATGAATCTGTTACAAGGATCGAGCATGAATTTTGTTACTAACCAACTTGACATATATATCTTAGGTTAAAGGGAGCAGCACGCTAGATTATCATAGATGGATTTTGCTAGTAACACACGTGATGGCCGTTCCGAATTCTGAGCTACGAAGGATTGAAATGGGCAAACACATCACGTAAGTCTCATAAGCAGCTTCACATGGTTGTCCTTCAAACTTTTTTCTGCATATAAATTCATTGTAACTCGAATGAAATTACAGAAGGGGGATAGAATCATCAAATTTGGGGGGAGGTAGCTTCGTGAAGGATTACATATAAAAAACATGCCTGCGTTGTGCTTTAGTAATCATCACGGCCCCTATGTTGTTCAGCTGTTGTTTGCAGTGTGCATATTCCTAACTTTCTCTCACATGTTGAACCTGATGCTGTTGCGAAGAAAATGGGTGGATCACCCATTAATCTGAATTACTCAGAGAGCCTGAGAGTCGGTCAAAGTGTGTTCGGTCAGAGACATTTCAGTCAGTGAGCGTATGATCTACACAGAGCCAGATGGTATACCTGTATATGTTGTGGAAATTAGAAACACATGCCCCACTCGGTGCGCAATGAGCAATATACACATCAGCTGGGGCTCCTTTGCCACAGGCTTTAGTCACAACTCAGTTTCATTTTAAAAAGCGGACAACTCAGTTTCATTTTAAAAAGTGGAAGAGGTTAGTTGATGATACTTGTGTCATCTCACCTCATGGCCGCTGGAAATTGGATGTGTTTCTAAACCACCGTAATTCTCAATCTGATTCCATCAAGTTCACGATGGAATTCGAAGAGAATGGTCCCTTACCCTTCCTTGACATTCTCCTTTCTAGAATGCATGATGGTTTTTTCTGTCACCAAATCTTATCAAGACAAATCTTATCTTCATGAGGTTTTTAGGAAGAATAGGTATAGCAGATCTTAGAATCTCAAGGCATTTCACAAGGCATGCAAGGTGCCAAGAGGTAAACATGCTCTTGTAGATCCTATCTCTAAGGTTATCTCCAATATATCCAAGGAACCAAGGATATAATTGCACATATCCTTATAAATATTAATGTCGCTTCTCTCCAAACCATTAGAAATCCTCTCCTATGGGTAAAAGACCCTATTGACCCTAAGGACACTAAGGGTGTGTACCTTGTTCCTTGGTCTTGTGGGATTCCCTATATTGGGGAAGCATGTAGGTCTATTAAATAGAGAATCCTTGAGCATGCTACAAATATTAGACATAGTGGATCCCTCTCATCATCCCTAGCCAAGCATCCAGGAAAAACAAAGCACCACATCTTGATTGAAGATTCCAAAGCCAAGCATGGAGGAAAAATAAAGCACCACATCTCGATTGAAGATTCCAAAGCCATTGTCACGATGGATAATTTCCACCATAGGAAGCTTAGGGAAGTGATTGAGGTTGAAAAGCATGTCAAAAATATTAATAGAGATGAAAGTTAGAAATTAAGTAACAGTTGAATTCCAGCTGTCACTTCTTAGATCCATTAATATATGTAATCTATGTATATAATTTTTTGCTTCTTAATTATATATATTATTTATTTAAATTAAGTTTAGCCCTCTTATTAACCTATATTTATTTACTTATTTTTATTTAATTTATCTATTTATTTATCTATTTAATTTATTATAAATTTATATTTATATTATAGATTATAGATTATATCCTTATACTAAAACTCCAAAAAATAATTTATAGAACTTGATTTTTATAGTTCTGTGACTTGGTTAGTAAAAATTAATAAAGCTAGCTTTATATAGATATGTATATAATTAGAATTAACATAAGCATATAATATTTTAATTATTTTACATTCAATATTTTTTATAATTTATTTTTGTAACCGCTAGTTTTCACAAAAAATATATTTTTATTATTTTAATAAATGACGAACCACCTTTAATAACTAATAATAGTGTAATTATCTCAGTAATTTCATAATATTCTACCTACCTAATTAACTATTTTAACAACTATTTTTCAATGGCTAAGTCTCGGCAATGATGCATCCACACTATTAATCCGAAAGACATCTATCTACATTATAGATCACAAAAGTTTGAAATCTAAAAATAAATAATACTATTCATATTACATTACAAGAAATTTAAATAATGACAATTTATATTTAACCACAATATTTGAAAAAATAATTAATCACAATATAAAAACTTAATAACTATATGTATATGTATTATGAGGTTTTTAATAAAATTAGAAATAAGAAATTGCTTATATTTAAAGATGTGTAATACACAAAATATAAATATATCTATTGTATCATATAAATTAAAATAATTATCATATCTTAGAACTTATAAAACTTAATACTTGTAATAATGATTAAGATTATGAATATGTGTTTTTTAGTAAAATGTCACATGTTCAAATTTAGAGGGGGTGTAGTATGTACTCATTTCTAAACATTAGAAGTCAAATCGGTTCATCTTAACTCCAATGGATATATCATTTCTATATCCCAATATGATGGACATGACTAAAACAAAAATACAGTTGATGTAAAAATGTGGGTGATAAATGAAATATTTTAATAAGTATTTCAATATTATGTATATATTATATAAAAAAACGAAAACAAAAATATTATGGTTAAAAAGTTGTATTGATGTGTTGCTTTAGATTAAAGAGGTGTAAAAAAAAAATCATCTCAAGAAATCTAAATATTCTTAACATTTAATAAAACACAGTTAACATGGATCTATATGAATTTTATGAAAATTTTGAATAAAATTAAGTAAATATAGATTAATGAAAGTAAACAGAAATAACCGTAAATTAGAAGAATGGGGTACTTTACCAAAAAGAAAAAACAAAAAACAAGAAAGAATAAATACACTTAAAATAATGATACAAATTAAAGGATGATGGAAAGGTGAAATAATTACATTAAAATAAAATGAAAAAATAAGAATTAAAAAGATTTTAAAAAATAAGAATTATAATACCTTAGTAAAAACTTGTAAATATTTAACTAATGCTGGTAACTTTTGGTTATGAGAATTAGAAAGAGAGAGATGTATACATATTTATAAAAGTTTTCTAATTTGTTAAATTTATGTAATATGTACAACTAAACACAGAAATAACTTAGAAAGCGATGTTGATGAAGCTCACATTTCAATTGGTTAGAAATAATAATGAGTGAGGCATTTACCTACCCAAACTACTCTTTACCTCTCTCAAACTTGAACTCTCTCAAACGAGGAGCATCCTTTTCCTCATCACCCGGTCGTTCAACAAGAATGTAAAGGAAGAATACTACATAAGTATTGTTGGACATATTTTCTTCTTGAATAGTGGAAATTTATGATGGAATAATTATATCAAATTATTTCATGCGAAACTATTCATGATGTGAGAAACCTCTGTATTGAAACCAGAAGGAAATGGCTAACGTGTGTGTGCAAAAGTATTAGTCTGAACATCTGTTTGTAGGCCTTGAAATATTCCAGTTAACCTATGATTTTGATTCAGTATGGAACCGTGCTTTGTTCCTGTCACAAACCCATATATATATAAAATATTTTTAAGAGAACATAGTTCCATGGCATATTAAATCATCGTTAACATCATTGTACAATAATCAAACCATAAAATGTAATATTCCAATTTCATACATAATTCTATAATTAGAAGGAATATTGGAATATCCAATAATTTCGGGTCCTATGCCATGTTGTAAGCTTTCATTAATTCTATTGATATATGTTTAAATGCCTAGTAGATCAATCATGTGATGTGGCCGAGACTATAAACCGTACAACCTACAAGTCTGTTGGATGTACAGTCTTGCTTAATTCGCATTAGTCTCCTTGGGTTCTTGGCTACCCTAGAATCCTGAGCCTTTGAGGTGTCTTCCAGCTAGCCCTTTCAACCTTGGAACTAGAGATCCATCAACAGCCCTATTCATCCTCCAGATTGGATGGTGAACGTGTATGCTTGCCCAGTTGAGCTCCTCTGGTGTTTAGTAGCAGCCATTTGTTTGTTTCTTCATTGTAGAGGTCATGGTGTCAGTCCACTGTTGAATTGCACCTCAGGTAAGAGCTTCCACGTTGCCTTTGCTTTCCACCTCACCGAGTTTTCCTCATACCTGGTATTATTTTCAATGGAAAACTTACTAGCGTATTTGCGTTTGTAGGCTGCTCCATGAGGCAGTGTTTCCTTTAGGTTATTGAGGATGGCCTTCGACTCATGTGGAGGTAACTTTTTTTTCTTTTGAATAAATCATGGGTGACTCTGTTCATCCCTTTGTGTTGATACACTCTCACCTTTCCCTATCTTCTTGACAGGTTTAACTGAGAATTCCCAAAGTTTTTCACGAGATTTGGTAAGGTTTGCAACTGCCGGGATGCTAGAGCTCCGCCTTCCGGGCCCTACAGTCTTCGGGCATGAATTCAGCAGGTATGCTATGGGTAATGGGATCAATATCAAGAGTTTTTCCATTTGTTTAAAGAGTTATGTTTTACCCGGTCATGGGTAAACTGAGCAATAATTCATGTGTCAAGGGGGTTACTACTTATCGAACAGTCTTTGTATGTTGTTGTCGACTTCTTAAAGTACTGTAATTTTTTATTTATGATTTCAAGCATTAGGTTTCATGCGACCTTGAGAACCTGTGGTAAATCTATGTCTGGTAGATTAGATACACCATGAATTATGTGAAGATGGCTTAGCTCTACTGACGGTCCTTTGATTGCGGAACTTCGTGTTTTGAAGAACTGGTCCATATGTTTATGCTTCACTATGTTTTAAACGGTTTATAATTCTGAAGAATGGCTTCAATCTTTTGTATATTTAAATTGAAACTACGCTTGGTCAAGATTTAGGGACTATTCCAACTTTCAAATGAGTTTAGCATTTTGACTTGATGTTCCACGAAAGATGAACCCCTGAGGATTTTCCTTCTAATGCAATAGGTCTATTTTTATTGAGTGTTACCATTTTTATTTGCGTTTAATATTTCCATGCCGTAGACTTGGATTTCTATAGGCTAATTCCTTGTTTCGACTCTACATGCAATTGTGAGTTAAGGTTGATTATTCCTTTGATTCTTTCGACTTCAGAAATTTGTTTTCGATTTGTATTTTACTCATATGGGACCGTTTTCCAAGGATTTAATATTCAGTACAATTATGAAGGTCTTTTGTTTATACTTTAGTATACCTATAGGATTTCACAAATTACTTACTTGTCCATTGAATTTGTGATTCTTTGCATTACAACAGAAGTAATATCTTGTACTAGTTTTATAACATGTATACATATTGTATCTTTGCTTGTACATAGGAATTACGGGTTCTTTATTTCACTTTTCTCAATGTCTAATCCTTAATCATTAACAGAAATTACTACATAATTTCTTTGTTTATAAAGGACATACAATTCGTCTAGCTTGAGTCTCCCCCGAGCAGTCTTTCTATAGGATTTCTCTTTAAGAGTTATAATCTATAAGCAACTATTTGATCCCAACCAGACTTAGCTCCTACCACCTATCTGTCTTTACAGCACAATTCCTTCTTTTCTCATTATTTTTCCTCTTTTCTGATCTCAAATAACTCTCTCCTCTCAATCCCTTATTTGAGAATGAATTTCCCAAGAAGGTAGTTACCTAACCACCTATCATATGTCAAACTGCCTTTATTTTACATTTCACTTTCCTTGTAACTTTAATCAAAATAATTACTACCATCATTCTGGAATTTTACTTTCCATGTAATTTTAATAAAAAATAATCGCTGCCATCATTCTCTCATTTTACTCTCCACTTAATTTTAATAAAAAATAATTAACTATATAAACACAATAGTACTTAATTTTGTTCAAACACAGTGATAAATATTTATATCATAGGGGGTTTCATAGTTCATGGGCCATGTCAATCAAATTTATAGCCCTGGATTAGTCCCCAAGGTTCCAAAAATGTAACAAGGGTAAGGCTTTTTCAGAAAATAATAATAGAAAGCTATGTACTTAAAGTAGAATAAAAAATATATAAATATAGAAGTCACTTTACAAAGTTGTAACAATATGAGTTTATTCCCTCTTCATTGAGATGGGTTAAAGAAATTTAACTAGAAGTAAAATGAGATTTTACAAGTTGTGTGACACAGTAATAAAATAACCTTCTCGTTTAAATCGACTTGGAGTTAGTCTAAGTCCAAGCTTGGTTACAAACATCGGTAGAAAGTCTCTCAACCCTACGAAGGGATGAATTAATCAATGGGTCTCAACCGTAAACAAAAAGGAATTAAGAATTTTCTTATCATCATCCAAATAATAGAGAGTAACAGAGGATTTCCCCATCTAAACCATAATTTAAGAAAAACATATCATAAATGATTAATATATAGCATATATATAAGCTTATACATCTCAGAGAATTCAAACAAATTTTCATCCACTAAATTTTATCTATGATAGAGTAAAAGCTAACATGAACCATAATAAAATAATAAAATTAATTTATCCAACTCCCATACAAGCTACAATTGTTTTTCCACACAATATATACAACTGTAAAAAACATCGAACTTGAAAGGAATCATAAGCACCACTAGACTCTATACCCTAACATAAAAGAAAAAAAAATGGAAATTTCCTAGAAGATAATCTAGAAGTGGCATGAATCAAGTTGTAGTATAAACCCCTTATGTCATTGTTTTACTCTAAATATTCCTAAAGATAACACACATAAATAATTGGATATGGGGTATCATTCTTATAACCTCATAAACTCGCAAAGGAGTGTCTCAAAAAAGGGAATGAAATCCTAAAACAACATAGAAGTAATGAGCTTGTGCAGCTCGAATACAAAAGTTAAATATAAGTTAGGTAAACCTCCTCTAATGTAAGACCTGACCTCTCTAGGATTACATCTTCCAAAAAACCAATATACATTTATTTATGTCTTAGCTGTAAAGGGAGAATTATGAGTTAGATCATGGGTTATATAAAGACAAATAGAATAGGAATAATTGAATGGAGGAGTAAGAGAAGTACAAATGTTAATAAAAACATCAACTTTCTCTACAACACGCATGTGTCCCTAGAGTGGTTTCCCATTTAGAGTTAAAAGAGGGGATTTTAACACACAAAGGAAAAGAGCATCTGGAATTTGATAATAATAATCCTAATACTATGGATGATGTAATAAAGAAAAAATGAATTTGTCACCAACAAATGAAATAGAAAGGGGATGGTGGAAAATGATGGACAGATATAAAAGGGAGAAACATCTTCAAAATATTAAAGGGATAAAGGATGGAAACTCCAAAAGCTCATATAAAAATGCACAGAATAAAAACTCAGCAAGGGGTCAACAAAAATATAAGTTACATAATGAATTAAAAACAACTGAGTAGTCCAAGAAACTTGAATTTGATGAGTATACAAGCTGTCGTTGTAGTGTTGGGGATGTGGAGAGCTCCATTATATTAAAAATTGCCCCTATTGAAGAAGGAAAAAACAATTAGCACACATCCAAGAAGTTTATACAATAGGGGACATCGCTAGAAGTCTGTGTAATATGAACGTGACACTGGAAGATCATCAAGCAGAGTTTCAAGTGTCTATGGTGGAATTTGAAAGTCAAGTTTTTAACAAAGATGTGACTATTTTAATTAACCTTAGAGCTAGTTTAAGTTATATAAGCCATAAGGTACTTGAAATATATCAATTACAAACATAAAAATTTAACAACCCATGGTTATTGATGTTTCCCATGGGAGCCAATAGGAGAGTAATGGCTAAAGTGAATAATTACTACGTTATTTTCGAGGATTAACCAATAAAAGCATATTTAAATGTATTCTCGTTAGGGTCATATTATATTTTAATTGCCACGGATTGGCTTGAAAAACGATGGTCTCTAGTAAACTTCAAAACAAAAACTACATGTTTCTTTAATGGAGAAGGGCTTAGACAAGAAATTCAAGGAATTAGAAGTCCCCTGAAATTAAGACCAATTACAACTTCTAAATAAGAGAAATGCATCTAGAAAGGGTATTATATTTATGTTTTACAATTGAGATGCAATAAATTCCAAGGAAAATAGTGCCACTTCAGTAAATTGACGTATTGTATAAGAATATGTTGATATATTTCCAGAAGATATTTTTGGATGGCTCCCTAAATAGGATATCGACCTTACTATTGAACTAATTATGGGAGTTTCTATTATTTCCAAAGAACCTTATTGCATGAGAATTGGAGAGCTAATTGAGTGAAAATGTAGTTGGAGAAGTTGTTCAACAAGAAAAATATCCACTAAAGTGTGTCACCTTGGGGAGCCACTATACATTTTTTTAGAAAAAGATGAAAGTACCTTATGATGTTGCATCAATTATAGAAAACTAAGAAAACTAACAGTTAATAGAAAATACCCACCACCCTGGATACATGATCTATTCAAACAAGTAAAGGGCTTTACATTGATTTCAAAAATTGAATTATGCTCTAAATATCATCAGACTCGGATCAAGGAGGAAGATGTATGCAAAACTTCCTTTAGAACTCACTACGGGAACTATGAGGTTTTCATCTTTTCTTTCGGGTTTATTAATGCTGAAACAATGCTCATGTGTCTTATGAAGATCATTTTTCAACAATACCTTGATAAATTTGTATTAATATTTCTTGATGATATCCTTATCTATTCTAGAAATATGGAAGAACATAAAGACATCATGGAGGAATTCATCTCTTGGTTGGGTGGAGGTTCCCAATTCCCAAGTGTCTCTTTATAAGCAATTATAGTTTCGTTATTCAGATTAAACTATTTCTTTCATTTGAATTTGGATGGTGGTATGTTTCCAAGCCAATATCCTTTGATTGTTAGTCATAAATTAGAGAATGTCACGGTTCTGAATTGATGATGATGTACAGTATAAACGCAAAGCATTAAGCCCCGGATATGAAAGATTATTCTATTTATGATGAAAAAAATAGATAGAGATATATATTAAGTTGAATAATTACACCACTAGGAATAATAGTTACTTTTCTACCATGCTAGATAGGGAAGGTTCAAATTCATAGTAGTTATGATCATCTCTTATTAGGAAAATATTTTCTATGGATAATATAGATATTTTCATCTCAGATGCATCTAAGTTTTTATTACGAAAATGACAAAATTAACACTATCAATAATTGTTGCGAATTGTGGTTGCATGTGTAAATAGATATGCATGTTATGAGAAATATACAATCGGTTATCTTTTAAGACTAGTTACCAATCCGCTCTCCCATATATGCATGGCTCGCTTGGTTCTTATTAACAATTTAAGATTTATAAATTCATAGCTTTACTATTCAAGATTGATAGGATGCATAAATTTTGGGGACAACAATAGAAATTATTTTAAAGAAAAAGTGGATGGAATTTGGTAAATAGTATCATTCTATGGTAAGAGATAAGGTTGGTAAAATTTACAAGAGGAAGGTAGGAGGAACAATTTAATTTAATTTCAATATTTCACTATGAACTTAGAGTTTATAACTCAAAATGCAAATCACTACCGATAAGTAAAATGTGAGGTGGAACAATAAAGCTTGCTAGGTTTTTTGTACCGCTCCTCGTGGAGTAGGTCCCGCATCCAACCATTTGATTGACCAGGGAATGGGATAATTCCCACTAAGTCCCAGTTCAACCAGCGGGCCAATCGGGCCGTGAGCGCAGTGGGAACATGATATTCCCAAAAAGCAAAAACCTCGAGGCTTGCCAATGAAGGGCCGTGATGTTGGGAAAGCCAACCACACCCCCCCTCCTTTTTCCATAAGCATGGGTAGGGCCGGGGGGGTGGAAGTGGACGTGGGGACAAACCCTTGAGAGTTTGAAAAATGTCCCCGCGGAGTATGTGAGGATGCACCTGAAAATACTTATTAGACATAGTTGAGTATTTTGGAATCCAACTTCGTAATATTTTGGTAACTGATAGAATATGTTCCAAGAGAAGATGTCATCGCCAAGAAAAGTGTTTAGCAGGAATTCTGAAGGAATACCCAGCGAGTCAATTTTAGGGGATAATAGAGTTGAGTAAAGTAATTACACAACACCCAACAAGTGTTGAGAGACGAAGATGAGATCACATCAACAATTATTATCTTGAGAAACTTCAAAATGATCACAAGTATTTTCGTATCTACTATTATGGAAATTAATCTAGTCGATTACACATTCGAAAGAAATTAAGTATAGTAAAAGCATTTCACATGCACATGATAATATGAATCAACTTGTAACTATGATTATTGAAGTAAACATTGTAAATCCTACCAGGGAGTAGATTTGTTATCCAAATCTAGTTTCTATAAACTAACAATAGGTTTTATTGTGCACGCACCAGAAAAATATAATCCTTACAAGAAAAATCATAAATAAATTATGTATATCTACTTGTAACTAAAACCATAAAACATTCTCAGTAGCATATTAATAGATATATGAGTCAAAACAAGACTCCAAGGATAATTACATGTTAGTGGTAAAGCCACAGAATAATTTCTCTCTAACCATTCACATCTTATAGTTTACATAAGTGATATTCACCACAAATGTAATTGTAATCCTGTATTGGTACATCAGGAGATGAACGAAAAGATCAGTTCTTAAATTTAAACTAGTACAACATTCATACTGAAAACAGAGAAGAAACACTAAATGATTTCTTAAATTAACAATTCTGTGGTATTATTCTAGCTTCTAGTAAGACAATAGAATTACAAAGGGTATCGGTTAACAAAACATCTTAATAGCCCCCAGTGTTCAAACTTCATTTGTAGTGAGGGAAAAATAAGAAGACAAATCACTGGAATATAAGTTTAATACATAATAGCAATTACAATGCATTTCATATATTAAAATCATTCGTTAAAGGAAAAACAAAATAATGTATGTTTGGGATGCAATTATGGGCTCGAGGGCGCGACATTTGGGGCTATTAAACAAAGTAAGAATCTAAGAAGAGAGGAAATCTTGTGGCTCGAAACTGGAAGCAGCTAGGAGAGCTTAAGGAGGACTTATGGAGTCATTTCCGTACTTAGGGTGAGAGAATTTCCATGAGTTTAAAAATTAAGCAAGGTAGCCTAGCTATAGATGGAAACGCACCTGTTAGTGTTAGCGAGAGCTCAGGAAAACAAGTTTTGTAAGCAAGGAAGACTGTATATGTACTTGTGATGGGAAGCCATATGGAAATAATAAATATAAATTAGGAGGTAACATTAAACGTAAAATAGAGAACAATACTCTATTCGGAACAATGATAAGAGAGAGAGAATTACGTTACATGTATATGTGCCTTCGAACAAGAGGCTTCAATTCCTACACTAAACTGAAATGCAAGGTAAATAAGAAAAAGGACGAATGAATGAAGAAACAAATTGTTCCACATTGAAGTCTGAAAATACTATCAAGTTAGGCTAGAATCAAAATTTATCTTGAGTAAGGCCAAGTACCGTGATAAAATTCACCACATTTCCCCTATGTCGAACCTCTATCATAACATGTTTCTTCCATCCTAAATCTGTGTGTATGATAATTTTAAGAATAAAAAACTTTCCACATATCAAGTGAAAAAAATAAAGGAAATGTAGGTTTAACCAACAAGAGAAACTAGTTGTGGAACTGTTGAGAGAAATAAATTCACAATAAAATTAACCTTATACCTGTAAATGTTCACCATGTCAAAATTTATGCCACCATAGGACATGGCTGAAGCAAAACCATTTTAGAAAAATGGTGATTAGAGAATTAGTGTTAGGGTTAATATGTTGGTTCCCACCGTAGATCCTCAATCATATATTGTAATCATTAGACACACCACACATGTTACTAAAGCCATCACGTGAAAACTAATAAGTGGCAGAATAGGAATGGGGCATACATGTAAGAGTATTTAATCTTATGATAACATTGTGAATTTGTCTACCCACTTGTAGATCAAGGTAATGATTCAAGAGCGAGAATCAACCTTACCGATACGGCCTGGCACATAAAGCAAAGTGGTTATAACCTTACCAGACCATGTTCATCCAAGGTAACAGCGTATAAAGGATTGAATGAGTTTCCATCATAACTTCCAAGGTAGCACACACGCCTCGATACCACATCATTTGAATACAAAAAGGATTATGTTTTTAATAAATGGGAAAACCAATGTAAACATGTGCACTTATAGCTATATAGGTAAATCTGATAAAATACCTAATGAAGACAAATAAGACTTCATATCATGGTAAGAAAAGACTTCACCAAGGTTCCCAAAGATAGGTAAAGTCTACCAAAGAATATTGTAGTAGATATGAAAGTATATTGAGACCTTTAATAAAGTTAGAAAGGCAGCAACACTACGTACAATATGTTTAAGGGGAATATGTGAGAAGTGGGATGTATTAATGGATGGATATAGAGGGTGAAATTATTAAACGTAGGATCTATGTTATATTTTCCTTAATATCACCCTACATATAATAAACATAAGTTGGTTACCAACACGGTGAATAATTTACCGCAAGAGGTGATGATAGTACAAAAAGAAAAATAAATTGAAGAACTAGGCAGACGTGACAACTGGTATCAGATCATAGGTTCAACATTGGAACCTAACGCGAACCTGCGATGATAAAACATAAATTATTAATAGATATTCTCTAGTTGGTACATCTTAGTGGTAAAGGAACACAATCATCCCTCTCTAACCATTCACATATTATAGTTAAGATAAATGAAATTCACCACAAATAGAATTGTAAGCCTATATTGGTACATCAGGAGATGAACGTAAGGATCAATTCTAAAATTTAAATGAGTACAAAATTCATACTAAAATAACATTAGAAATAGTAAATATTTTTTTAAGTTAAAAATTGTGTGGTATTATTCCAGCTTCGAGTAAGATGACAGAATTATAAAGGGTATCACGAAACAATGTGCCTTAATATCCCCTAGTGTTCAAACTTCATTTGCGGTGAGGGAAAAATAACAAGATGACTCGCTGGAATGTAATTTTAGTATAGAATAGGAATCAGAGTGTGTGTCATATATTAAATCATTCGTAAAAGGAAGAACAGAATAACGCCAAATTTTAGGATGTAATGTTGGGATCTAGGATGTGACATTCAAGGCTATCAAAAAACGTGCGCATCTAAGAATAGAGGCAATCTTACGATACAAAACTAGAAGTAGCCAAGAGAGCTTAGGGAGTATTTATGAAGTTTTTTCCCTAAATAGGGTGATACCATTTCCACCTGGAAGCAATAAATATCAAATAGTGAATAACATTAAACAAAAAATAGAGAAAAATTATCTATTTTGAAAAATGATAAGAAAGAGAGAATCACATTACTTGTATATGTGCCTTGGATCAAGGGGGTTTCAATTCTTGCACTAAACATAAATGTAAGGTAAATAAGAAAAAGGAGGAACAAATGAAAAAACAAATTATTCTAGGCTGAAGTATGAAAATACTAAGACGGTAAACCAGAATCAAAATTTAACCTGACCAAGGCTAAGTACTGTGTGAAAATTCACCATAGTTACCCTCTATTGTCATAGCGTGTTTACTCCATCCTGCATCTATGTGTATGATAACATTAAGAATGAAAACATTTCTACACATCAAGTGAAACCAATAAAGGAAACAACGTTTTAACAAACAAGAGAAACTTCTTGTGGAATTGTTATGAGAAATAAATTACAATAAGATTAACCCCATACTTGTAAATGTTATCCATGTAGAAATTTATGCCACCATGAAAGGAATCTCAGCGAGAAAATATTGCCTAATAACCTAGGTAGTTGTTGAAGAACAATGGTAGTGTGCAAATGGTGAAGTAGGGGATTCAAAGATAGACA
The DNA here is from genome assembly GCA_000404065.3 of Pinus taeda. Lineage (NCBI taxonomy): Eukaryota > Viridiplantae > Streptophyta > Pinopsida > Pinales > Pinaceae > Pinus > Pinus taeda. The sequence goes on along the minus strand of APFE030060415.1, from coordinate 1,741 downwards.
GGAAAAAATGGAGAAATGAGAATATGTAAGGTGATCCTGTATGGAACCAACATCCCAAATAGGGTTGCCACAATGCGTTAAGGCCATCTTGCACAAGGAGAGGAGATTAAGGGTTTGACCTCCTTAGGAATCAAGCCCTGAAGTTCTGAAGAAAAAAAAATCCACACTCCACGGTGTGGCAACAAAAAAACCCTCTTAGCAAAATAGAGACTAGATTATTAGAGTTAGGGTTAATATGTTAGTTCCCATCGTAGATCCTAAATTGGATTATCATAACCATTAGATGCACCACAAGTGTTGTTGAAACCATCACGTGAAAACTAATAGCTGGAAGAATGGGAATGGGGCATACATGTAAGAGCCTTTAATACTATGGTAACCCCATCAATCCGTCTACGCACTTGCAGATTAAAGTAATCGTGCTAGAGCGAGAATCTAGGTTAACCAAATAGTATGGTGCATAAAACAAAGTGGATATAACCTTATCAGACCCTGTTTGTTAAAGGTAGCGATGTATAAATGGTTGAATGAGGATCCATCATAAGTTCCATGGTAACACACACACCCCGATAGCAAATCATATGAATAAAAAAAGGAGTATGCATGAAACAAATGGGAAAGCCAATGTATACGTGTAAGCTTATAGCTATATAGGTACATCTTATAGAATACATAACGAGGACAAATAAGATGAAGAAAATTAATGCCTAGTATATCATGCTAATAAAAGACTACAACAAGGTTCCTAAAGATAGGTATAGTCCACCAAAGAATATGTACTAGATATGAAAATATATTGAGACCTTTAATAAACTAAGCAAGGGAAAAACCATACATATAAGATGATTAAGTGGAATATGTGAGAAGTCGGATGTGTTAATGGATGGCTATAAAGGGAGAACTTATTTAACTTGGGATCTATGTTATATTTTCCTCAAGATCACCCTACATACAATAAACATAAGTTGGTTACCAACAAAGTGAATAATTTACGGCAAGAGTTGATGATAGTACAACAAGGTTAATTTTTTATTTTTTTCTGAAGAACTAGGGAGACGTGACAATTGGTATTAGAGCATACTTTCAATACTAGAACCCAAGGCAAACCCGTGAGGGTAAAACATAAATTATTAATAGCTATTACATATTTGTTCGAAAAAAGAGAAGATTATTCATGAGATACTTAAATCAAAATTGATATGGACCATCTCTAACATATAATTGTTCCCCTTGATAGATCACACATGCCACTCAATTATACATGACACTTAGAACAAGCAAAGGTATGTTTAATTTCAAGGAGGGAACTAAATAAGCTCGTTATGAGGGAAATACCATGGAAATATTTTTATCAAATTTTCAATTAAAATAATCCATTGAATATGTACATTGTCTAACACTTGCACTAGTAATGGGCTAATAGGTAATTAAGATATAAGGGATATTATTGCAAATTAGCTGTTTTTTTTATATCAATAGTTTCAAGAAGACTCAAAGCTCAAAACTTTTAGGAAGTTTGAAATGATATATGTCAAATAACATGAATTGAATTACCACTACAAACAAAAGGCATACATGCTAGATTTAGAAGGAAGTTGAATCAAACATATGTCAATATTGTACATATAAGAATTTATTGTCATATATAAAACCTAAAACATATACCATTCTTTTTTTTCAATTCAATTAAGATTGGGTCTGATCTAACAATCACAATCTAATAGTTATGTGGATAAGGGGC